>BHFT01016050.1:0-45441 GCA_004320025.1 Laticauda laticaudata
ATGTAGAACGGACGCGTTGGATACTTCATCCGCTCAAAAAGTTTTGTGCAGCTCAAAATCTTTTGAGCGGATGAGATCTCAGTAGATGGATGCTGGATGGATAGAGAGTAAGAAAAACGTATGCAGTGAGTACACAACGGATGCATAGTGTTTTCCAACGGATGACAAGCTTTTTTAACGTTTTACATCCTCTTTGCATCCGTTGGTGCAGTGTGACAGGGGCTTTAGTGGGGTGGAGAGGGAAGGGGAATTTTGCAGTATATCCTTCCTCTGCCACACCCACCAAGCATAGTAAAAAAGACTGAATCCCACCACTTTTCTTTTTCCATAAAGATACCCAACCTCGGGGCCATGGTGGAGTGGCTGCCCAGCCTGGAAAAGACTGCCAAGAGGGAGGGTGGCCACCTCTCCTTCACTCCTGGGCTCTAGGGCCAAAGGAGGGCTCCCACCTTGGGCAGCCTAGCCACCCTGCCTGATGAGGGACATTTTCTGGGACATGGAAAAGGCAACATGGAAACAGGAAGCCAGACAGAATTTGAACCCCCCTGGGGAGGGCAGCTCTTTGTCCTCGGTTGGACCAGTCATGGAAAGAGAGCAATAGAGCATCCCACAAGTGGTGCCTGCTGTGGCTGCTGGAGACACTCCATGGAGAGGGCCAGGCGGGCAAGGGGAGGGGGCACCTAACATGCCTCTGACTGGAAGTGCTTGACACCTCAAGAAAGAAGTGCTTTAACATTTGGAGGGTTCGGAGCCATAAATCACAGGCCAGGCTGCTTGAAAAGGATAGAATACATTCAATTTTACAGGATATTAAGCTTCATCTAATTTGAACGTAGGAATGGACCAGCAAAATAAATGACCAATTTTTGAAGGAGAAATTACCATTTGGCTGGTGCCATTAGGAAGCTGCTGGCATTTTATCATGTTCTTAACATAATATTGCTTGTCTATTGATGCATAGTTATAATGCCAGCACAAATTAGAAGGTGGCGAGAAAGGAGAAGATGGGGGCTGTGGAAAAATGGGCATCATTTGTCAAATTTTCCTCCCGAGATCTTTTGTGCTGTCGATGATATGCAGATTAAAGCAGAAGTAAATGGAGGATGGGGCAAAACAAATTGAGGGAAGTGGCTCCTGGTCAAGGGGGGAAAGGGGCCTGTGAGGCCAGAAGGAGAGAAGGGTAACTCTCTGGAATCCCTTGCTCTTCCTTGGAGACCTCCAACATGGACTCTGCACCAGCCCTGGACTTCCAGGAGCCCACCATGTTGGTAGAAGAGCTTTAGAGCAGGGGTCTCCAAGCTGGGCAACTTTAAGACTTGTGGACTTCAACTCCCAGGGAGTTGAAGTCCACAAGTCTTAAAGCTGCCCAGCTTGGAGAGCCTTGCTTTACAGACCTAGAAATGGCAGTCAGTGAATATTTTCTGTGAAGTGTGGTCACTCCATGGAGCTTCCATGCAATCCTTTCCTCATTTCAGACCTCGTTTGCCTCAAACAGAGCAAAGTGGGTCAACAATTTCAGTCTCTTTCTGAGGAACTTCAAAGAAGTTTGGCTTTGGTTGGTTCTACTAACAATAGACGCTCACAGCATAAAGTAAGGTTAGAGCAGTTTAAGGATTTGCTTAACAAACTCCTTTTGTTGGGAAATGGAGCCAAAATGTATACACAGAGGAGTCTGGAGTGGAGCCGATCAAAAGGACGCAGCTCCCCCTTTGCTTCCTGGTTATCTTGGCTCCTTGAAGACCTCCCATCCTCTGTTAGAAAACCAGAGGTTTGGGAGGGACCCCTGGCCCTATTAAATGCAGCCCCCAAGCTCAGTGCAGAATGAGAGGAAGCCAGACAGAACATTTAAACATTCATGGAGCTGATCTGTGTATCAAACTTCTTGGTTCTGAAGGTTTTCCTCCCCCCCTAAGGTTTGTTTGAAATCTACCTTCCTATAAGCGGTGTCTCTTATTCTGTGTCCTGCCCACCCATCCACCCCAGCAAGAGACTACCCCTGGTCTTGTTCTATCCCTATTAATCATTTCTTTGAAAATTAAACATTCCCAACTTCTTCCATTACTCCGAATAATAGCAATAACACTTAGACTTCTTTACCGCTTCATGTACAGCGCTCTCTAAGAGGTTTCCAGAGTCAGCCTCTTGTCGCCAATAATCTGGGTCCTCATTTTACCCCCCTTGGAAGGATGGAAGGCTGAGTCAACCTTGAGCCTGGTGGGATTTGAACTGCCAGATTGTAGGCAGCTGTCTGCAGAAAAAGCTTGCAGTACTGCACCCTAAACACTGTACCACAGAGGCTCCTATAAGACAAAGTCTTGCAACTTGATCATTTTAGTTGCAAGTTTCCTTGAACTTGTTCCAGATTCTTGGACTCTTTCTAAAAATTTATATATTTAGCATAGTCACCCATTTTATATGTGACTCTGGGCACCTCACGACAATCAAGATAACAAGAACAATAAAAAATAAACAGCTATCCTAAAATTATGATTAAAAATTTAGTAAAACACAGTGACAGTCAGCAGGTGAAAATACGAGTACTTCCCAACTTATGACCACAATTGATCCCAAAATTTCTGTTGCTAGGTGAAACATTTGTTAAGTGAGTTTGGCCCATTTTATAATGTTTCTTGCCACAGTTATTAAGTTCGTCAAATTGTTGTTCAGTGAATCTGGCTTGTCAGAAGGTCGCAAAAGGGGATGATGTGACCTTGGGACATTGCAAAGGTCATAAATACAAGTCAATTGCCAAGCATCTAAATGTTGATCACATGATCCTGGGGATGCTACAATGGTAGTAAGCAGGGGTGGGATTCTACCGGTTCGCACCTATTTGCTAGAACCGGTTGTTAACATTCTAAGCAGTTCAGAGAACCTCTTGTTAGAAGAAATTATTGGGCTAATCCTGTAAGGAAGGCAGAAAGGAAACATTCTGGTGTTGCTTACAGAAACTGCCTTTTCGTTAACCCTTATTACATTCTTGGCAGGNCCCTCCTTTGCTGGTACTTTGCTTGTGTGGAGTCACCATTCAAAGTGACAGTGGCACTGAAAAAAGTGACTTACGACTGCTTTTCACACTTACGACTGTTGCAGTATCCCCACAGTCATGAGAGGCCAGGCGGGAAGATACGTGCCTCGATGTGAGTGATATTGAGTTGGCCATGCCCAGCCAGTCAAATGATCACCAAGCCATGCCCACCAAACCAGTTGTTAAAAAATTTGAATCCCACCCCTGGTCGTAAATGTGAAAATTGGTCATAAGTCATTTTTTTCAGTGCCCTTGTAATTTTGAATGGTCATTAAACAAGCTGTTTTAAGTCGAGGACTACCTGTAAATCATATGTCCATTTAATACAGCCACTGGAGCTACATCTGCATGGAAGTAAGGAAATGGTGGGATACCCCAAGGTTTTAGGCCCAGTGCTCTTCAATATCATCAAACATGATTTTGATGAGAGAAGAAGGGGAAATCATCAAATTTGCAGACAAATCTAAGCTAGCAGGAACAAGCCAACACCCCAGAAGACAAGCTCAAGATCCAAAGCGATCTTGACATATTTGAGCAATACGCCCTATCCAACAACATGAAATTCAGCCTAGATCAAAGTAAGGTTTTACACTCAGGCAAGGAAAACCAACAGTATAGGTATGGAGTAGGTGAAACTTGGCTTAATGCCAGTAACCGTGAGAGAGAGTCCTAAATATGAACCAACAGTCTGAACCAGCAGTCAAAAAAGCCAATGCCATCCTAGACTGCCTTAACAGAGGGATAGAATCACGATTACATGAAGTGTTAGTTGTAGTCCTTTAGGCCACATTTGGAATTCTGCATCCAGTTTTGGTTGCTATGATGTAAAAAAGTTGTTGAGACCCTGGAAAGAGGACAGAGGGGAGCAACAATGTTTAGGGGGCAGGAGGCTAAAACATATGAAGAACAGTTGCAGGAACTGGGTATGACCAGTTTAATGAAAAGAAAAATTAAGGGTGACATGATTAGCAGTCTTCTGATATTTAAGTGGCTGCCACAAAAAAGTGGGGTTCAATTTGTTTTCCACAGCAGCAGAAGGCAAGAGAAGAAGCAATGGATGGAAACTAACCAAGAAGAGAAGCAGTCTAGAACGAAGGATAAAATTCCAAACAGTGAGAGCAATAAACCAATGGAACAGATGGGCACTCCATCGCTGGAGGCTTTCAAAATGAGACTGGACAGTCATTTGTCTGGAATGGTACAAAGCCTCCTGCTTGAGCAAGGAGCTGGACTAGAAGACCTCCAGGGTCCCTTCTAACTCTGATGGTGTATGTTTTATGCCAAGGCCCACCATGACTGCCAGCCAGCCAGGCACAATGGCAAGGCAAAGTCTTTCACCCTTCCTAGGGGCCAGTATAAGATCTGGGGATGTTCCACAGGGCAGGTGCCATGGCAGGAAAGGCTTCCTTCCTGGATCCCATCAAACGACGTTCCGCTCCTGCTGGAGCTGCTGGGACAAGCAGATGTAACTCATAGCAATACTCAAACCTGTTGGTGCAGCCCAGAAGTGGGTCTGCTGACTCACATTCAGCTGATGATCCTAAGATTTCTTTTCTGCAATCCTATTGGCAAGCCAGGTACATGGCTGCTGAGGCCACAGCAGGTCCATGGATAAAGGTGGGAGAAGCAGCAGACTGGAGGCCTCAGAAATTAGCTCCTCCAAACAGGTTCAGCTTGGGGGCTGCTGGGCGTGGACAGCGCTGGGGTCCTTTGCTCTGCCCCAAGCTGATCTGCACGCATTCTGCTTCCACAATAAAAACTGTTTACCAGGCTTGCCATGCCCTTGAAGCTTCGGCAGTTAGCCACTGAGCTCAAAATTGTTCCTGGAGATTTATTGCCAGGTCTACTGTGAAGTCTGACTCCGATATCCCTCATCCTATCCCTGTTCATTTCATCTCTGTTTCCTAAATGAAGATTTTGGCACTTGTCTCTGTTAAATTTCATCCTGCTACTTTAGCTCATTTATCTAAGCTATCAAGACCGTGTTGAAATATATTTCTCTCCTCCGGAGCAGAGGTTGCCAAAGTCTGTGATGATGTGACCCTCTAAAACAATGAATTGCTTTTCTGTAGAGACCCCACCTTGGATAAGACTATCAGATGCTGGACTGGGAGGACTTTGCCCCAACAGCTGGTGGGGCTGGTGGGGCAGAGCAGCATCTGGGTCTGGCAGGATCTCTGGAAAGCCCACTGTGATGACCAGGGACATGGCACAGAGGCAACACAGTCAGATAGTCAGTAGGAGTCCCTTTATTAGCTCCAACTTTGCCCCCAATGTCCTAGTTACCTTCCAGGCTGGAGAAAAACTCTCCCAGGAACAGCCTTTGGCTGCAGAGAATCAAGTCCAAAACATGGTCAACAAAAAGTGTAACTATAAGTCCAAACAAGGCAAGATGAGGTAATTAGTCCAGCAGAGCAGGAGAAGGAGGTCTTCCAGACGTGAAGGCATGGCAATAACTAAACAAGGTTGGGAGGATGTCAAGAATGCATATAACTAAAGTCAACACAAGGTAAACTCACGTTTGCTCACAGCAGCTGCATCTCTTTTAAACTATCTTCCCAACTGTGGCTAATGAAGGGAATCAGGTCCCTTTCCTTCCCCGTAAGCCATGTTGCTCCCTTCTCCATTCCTCCCTGCATGCCCTAGGATAAAGTGTGGGTGGGTCTGGTCTTTCCTTTGAACTCTCTCTCCCTTGTTTTACTTCTTCCCTGCTCTACCCACCTGGACTTTGTCCTTCCTCAGTTTCTCCACAGCCAGTGGAGCCACACTCCCACTCCCTGTCAGCTGTTCAGCTTCGTTCTCGGATTCAGACCTCAACAGGTGATTTGGGGCTCAGAGCAAGAGTCGGAGGGCAGCATCCTTCAAGTGTGGATCTTGAGCTTCCCAGCATCCACAAAATGCTTTGGGGTGGAGGGGCCATCATGACTTGTTGACTCAGGCTCGGCCAACACAGTAAGACCTCAAAAATCCTCTTCATGCTGTGGATGGGCTTGAAGAAACGAGACAGGAAAAAGCTGCAGTTCTAACAGCCAAAGGCCTGGCAGGCAGGAATGGGAACTGTGGGTGGGGGAAAGCACTAGCCGTCTTCCCAAAAGAGTGGTGGGGAAGCACAGGTTCCAACTGGCCCCTTGTTCCTCAGAGGCCATGGAGGGAATTTTGGAGCCCCATTTCAGATGGGTCTTGCTCTCCCCCAGGCAATCCAGACTTACCAAGCAAGATCGGCTTACCAAGTCCCAATCCCTCAGCTCCCAGGTGCCAGCGTCCCCTGCCAGTGCACGACTGCCACTTCACTGGTTTATGGGTTCCTTGGTGCTTCCTGAGCTTGGCTGTTTTCTTCTAGACATTTAGTTTACTTTACTTTGTTGTCATTGCATCTTTATTTCATGGCCCAACTATTGTAGGTAATATCATTGGTGCTAGAAGGGAACGAGCCTTCTCAATTTATATACAAATGACTTGCCCTGCCAGTATTGGTGGAGTGTTCTTAGTAGTTCTTGATAGGCTGGCATTTACTGTTAGATTGGTTATCTGAGTTGGTACTTCCTTGACTGGGGTATTATTTACTGCTTGTTGGTCTGGTATTAATCTTGGTGTACATCCCTGCTTATCTGGGTGTTGATTGCTGGTGAGGAGGTGTTTTGGTCTTTTAGTTTCTTTTTTAGCTTTTTGGTTGTCTCTTTTGAATGGTATGAAGATGTTGTTTATCTCTATGTGCCTATTGATGGCTGACTTGTCTGAGTGTCAGGCTTACAGGAATTCTGTAGTATTTTTGGACTTAGCTTTGTCTAGGATCTCACAATTTCCCAGTTGAAACTGTGGTTAAATGTAGCCACAGGGATAAGGCCTTGCAGCTAGCAATATCCCACCTACTCCATCTAGCTTAATGTGCCTGAATTGTGCTTTACTATTTCTAAAATATGTTACTCATTGACCTCATTGGTTCTTATAATTATGGGATTTTACTGTGTTTTTTAGTTGCTGTCTCACTCAGGGTTTTTTTGTTTCATTTCTTTTTGAGCTGTGACTGTACTAAAATGTCTTCTTTTGTTTTATCTTGTCAAGGCCCAGGTATTACTTCAGTTCACAAGTGTAACCGCCATGCCTGTGCATGTCTGAACCCAAGAAGAAGATTTCTGTAATCGTTCAATTTCTTCCCCAATTTCTATTTGCCTTGGTAGGCATTGCTTGTTGATGGAAACTCAGGTGTTGATGTTGAGCAGATCATCACCTGGACTCTCTCTGCAGAGAGAAATTCACTCTTTCTTCCTGCCATCAAAAGGCTACATCACAGCCACATTGGTGTTTCTCCCAAAACTTTATTTCCGATATCTATTTCTTCTAGTACAGCATTTCGTAAGCTCTATTCTGCATGTTAAATTAAAAAAAGCAAAATAATACTGTGTAGTCTTGGTACCTTCTGGCCCCATTTTGAACTGTTTGTTTGCTTCGAATTCCATTCAGTTTCCACAGTTGCAATTCAAACTCTTTGATAGACAATTGCGGTCAGGTCACCCATGTTTCAGGACACTCCACAGTTTGTTGTGATCTCACAACCGGAGACTTTGAATAAATCAAGAAAGCAAAGGCAGGTGTCTTTCTAGAGGTCACTTGCTCTCTCCGTTATCCCTTGGCTGCCAGCGATGCCACCTTGAGTAGCCCTGCCTCTTCTGATGCAGTTCTTGTTCCAGGAATTACTGAAGTGGGATTGCATCATTCTGGCTCCCTGGCACCTGAGCTAAGTTCAATTGTTCAATAACTTGGGCTTCTTTAATGCTGCCCCTTTTGGGGTTTGGGAACATAAATATTTTTTTTCCAGCCCTTTGGCCATTCTGTGCTTTTCATGCTCCTTATAAATTGCAAGGAGCTCTTTAACTGCATCACCTTGTAAAATCTGAAGCAGCCCCGATGCTGTTTCATCAACTCTTACAATTTTGATGTTAGCAATTTTTTTTAGTGCCCATTCAGGCCAGAGCGCTTGGCAGAAGTTCAATGATCAAATCTTTGTATGTAGTATTGATTTGGGGACATTTTCTTCCATATGTTCACACTTCTCTGCTTTATATCTTCTGTGTCCAACAGATTAGACTGCCTTTTGTGTCTTTCATTGTGCTGTTTCTGCATAAAAGCTTCCCTTGATTTCTGAAGTTTTATTAAATATGTATTTTGCCTTTCCTCTTTGTTTTTTCCACAATTTCTTCCTATTGCATATAATTCCATATCTCTTTGTGAGAATGGCTTGACCTCCAGATGTTGTGGGTGCTCCATTGGTGGAGGTTTTTAAAAAGAGATTGGATAGCCATTTGTCAGGGATTGTATGGAGTCTCCTGCTTGGGCAGGGGATTGGAGTAGAAGACCTCTAAGGTCCCTTCCAACTCTGTTATTCTGTATTCTTTTCTGGAAGTCAAATTTTACTGGATCTTCTGCCTAGGTTGCTTTTCCTTTCTTCCTTCCTTTAGGTATTTTTGATATCTGAGCCAAGAATGCATTTTGCATTTCAGGATATCTTTGCTTATATTTATTTTATTTATATCGTACCATTGTTATTTTTTCATAAGTAACTCAAAGCAATGAACATACCTAATTCTCCTATCACATTTTCCCAACCCTGTAAGGTGGGTTGGGCTGAGAGACAGTGACTGGCCCACAGTCACCCAGCTTGCTTCTGTGCCTAAAGCAGGACTAGAACTCACCTGGGTCTCCTAGATTTCTAGCCTGGTGCCAAACTAGCTCTTCATTTACATTTAATTTCGGTTCAGGATTCTTCAAGCACTCTACTCAATTTAATTCCACATAATCTGATGGAAAGTTGTTGAGGCTTTTCGTTTGTTTATTAGATTTGTGTCCCACCACAAACGCCACTAATGTGACGTTTAGTGGTTCACATTATCAAAGTGTAGAAGGGTCTTCTTGAACTGGAGGGCTGTTTAGCTTTGCAGGGGTGGCCTGTGAGAGTTCCCTTCCCTCCATCTCATACACATTTCTCTCTCTGCATGTGTGTATGTGTGTGTTCCTCTCTCTCTTTCTCCCCTCCCCCCATGCAGCAGAACAGCAGCCAGGCCAGGCCACTAAAACCCATGTGTCACAGATACCAATAAAGAGCCACAATAAAAGAATATAGAAAACCCAAATCACCACACAATAGTCTGATTCTACAAAGGCTCCATAAAATTTTTTATTTTGTAATAGCTTGAGGGATGCCAAAAATTTGGGGAGATGGAATTTCTCAGGGGGTACCATTCTGGGATGTCACTGGCTGTGAGGATCACCCTGAGGGAATAGCAGGAAGATAGAAGTGTGGGAGTGTGGGAATCCCCCAACCCAAAAAAGGTCCGACCCTCCCTTTCCTTCCCTTGCAAAAAAAAGGTTACCAGCAGCCCCTCCTGTGATCTCTAACTTGGGCTGGTTAACATTCAGTGGGGAAAGTCTTCCTGGGAATTCTCTGGTGTCAAATACAGGGTCTTAAAAGTGAAAAACAATGCTTTGAGTTGCATTTGAAACCTCACAATAGCAGCACTTAGACTTATATACCGCTTCATACTGCTTTCCAGCCTCTCTAAGCTGTTTACAGAGTCAGCCTCTTGCTTCCAACAATCTGGGTCCTCGGAAGGATGGAAGGCTGAGTCATCCTTGAGCTTTTTGGCATTTGAATTGCCGAACTGTAGACAGCCGGCAGTCAGCAGAAATAGCCTGCAGTACTGCACTCTCACCACTGTGCTACCAAAGCAGAAACAAAGAGCCCATCCAGGCCCAGAGCACAGGTGGAATATGATGTTGACAGAGACCTCCCTCCCCTCCCCCCAGTAACCAGTCTCTTGCCTTCTGGACCAGTTGAAGCTGAAGGACCTTCAAAGGTGGACCCACACAGAGTGCATTGAAGAAGTCCAGGTGAGTGATAATGACAGAAGAAATGGCCACAAAGCCCTCTTGTTCTAAGTAGGAGTATAGTTGACGCACCAACTAGAGCTGAGGTAGCAGGGCCTGAGCTGACCACAGGCCTCACTATCCATCTAGTGGTAGCCAGGAAGAGCCAGGCCATGGAGCCCTCGGTCAGAGGTGGTTCTACCTCATCATCTCCAGGGACCAAGGGACCAAGGCACTTTGATGTACTGAATGAGGTACTGAAAGTCTCGCTTGGGTCTCATCCCACTGAGGCTCTCGTAGAGTGGCTGCCAGGCTCTGGGTGGTCTCTACTGCCAATCACACACACACACACACACACACACACACACACACACACAGAGCCTGGCTTCTGATACAAATCAGGGTATTTATTACAATCATAAATCTTTAACTGTAGTAACACAAAGCATTGGTGCAAACCAAAACATTTCTGAATAGAGAAGAGACATAAGAGCTTCCTTTTCAAAGGATCCAAAGAGACAAATTGCTAATTTAGATTTGATGCAAGAATTGTCAATTTCCAATAGCTTTTGAATAATTTATGTTCTACAGACCTTGCATTCCATTCATGAATTATATCCCAAGGTTTCAGTAATACTATTCAATCCTAATTAGTTTCACACATTAATAATTCTACTTCTTCCCATCCCTGTGCCCATCCAAGGAAGCAAGGAGAGCATTGATTATCATAGGGCTGCATGTCCAGCTCTCCACAATGAGGACCTGGAGCTGCAGCCTGACACTGCTGTGTGCCTACTCAGTCAGAAGTGAACCTGCTCAGATTTACTCCAAGGGTCAGAGCCAATCTGCAATGGATCTTTTCTGAATCTGAACGCAGGATGGGCTTCACAATGTATGTGGACTAATTCTACCCATGATGCCCCCATCCTCAGGCATGGCATGAGACGGATGGCAAATGGGGGTGCACCATAACTGCAGTGGGTGCTCCCGAGATGGCCCCAAGCTCAGTCTCCAGGTGCAAGGAAGCACCTTCTTTGATCGCCCAGAGCTGCTCTTGACCAAAGCAGGCACTCCTGGACTAGATGGACCAAGAAAAAATGGCCTTATTCTACAAAAACTGCCTTCATTTCATTTGTTGCTGTGTTGAATCCTCAATGAGCAGACTGCAAAATCTTTGGTTCCCCATCTCCCAGTTTTGCAAAATCCCCCATTAGCGACATTCAATTGTTGGTATTTTTCCTTCTGTTTTTGTGAATTGGCCACACAATGAAATGTTTCCCTTCTTCTTTTTTTCTCCAAGAGAGAAATGTTGCTTCCTAGCTCAGCTACTTGATGGGTCTATTTCTTTCTTTCTTTTTGCTTTGCCTCTTCCCCTTTGGAACGTCCTTTTTCTCCCCAGAAGAAGCCCACTCTGCTCAACCGGTGACTTCCTCCATGGGGCCAAGCTCCTGGCAGACACTGTGGCAGATCTCCTGGCTACGTATTTTCCCTTCCTCTCAAACTCTACCATTATTCACGAGCTGCAGCAGCTGTAAATTTCAACACAAATTATGGGGTTTTTTTGCAAACAGGAGGTTGGTATTTCCATCCTGTACACATCATTGTTCTGATGTGTTTGGCATTAGGGCTGTTAGGCAAAAGCAGTTGGTGAAAAGCTTTTGGAATGAAAGAGGAAATTATGGGATGTAGAAAGTACAAAGGCAGCTGTAAAGATGGTGGTGAGAAATCTGGCACCTCCTTTCAGTACAAGAGGGAGGAGGAAGAGGAGGAGTTGCCTCAAGGCAACACTGCAGCAGCACCAGCAGGAAAAGTGCTTCAGGGATAAATCACACAAGTTTGGGCTGCTGCATTTCAGAGTGTTTGGAAATGGCTGACTGGCAGATGTGCACACAAACACACAGAGTACTGATAAGGTGTTTTGTTACTCCACCTTTTCTCACCCTCGGAGCAGACAATAAAAGGCTGGAGCAGCTGCAGATTAGCCTCAGTTACCCGAGTCAGGAGGGGTGTCCTGCTGGGTGGAAATCATCATCATCATCACCATCATTCTATCCACTGCAGGATGAAGGCCTCTTCCACATGTTTACAACCACGACAGTTCTGAGCTTCCTTTTGCCAGCTGGGGCTGCCATATTGGCTGATGTCATCTCTCCATCTTGTTGTAGGTCTCTTTTGTGGATGCTTCTAATCAAGTGGGATCCATTGTATGACCTCTTTGGTCCACCTGCCATCAATTCTTCTTGCTATGTGACCATTGTGGAGGTGGGATTCAGCAGGTTCTGACCAGTTCTGGAGAACCAGTAGCAGAAATGTTGAGTGATTCAGAGAACCGGCCAATCCCACCTCTGACTGCCCCCCCCCATCTATTCTCCGCCTCCCATTGAGTCCCAGCTGATCGGCTGCATCTCCTTTGATTGCCCTGCACGGGAGGATGGATCTGGAAAGCAGGCTAGTGGGGTGGGCAGGGAATGGGGATTTTGCAGGATCCTTCCCCTGCCACACCCACAAAGTCATGCCCACAGAACAGGTGGTAATTTTTTTTGAATCCCAACACTGGAGCAGTTAGAATAGCACAGAATAGCATAGCATAGCATAGCATAGCATAGCAGAGCAGAGAAGAGAAGAGAAGAGAAGAGAAGAGAAGAGAAGAGAAGAGAAGAGAAGAGAAGAGAAGAGAAGAGAAAACAGAACAGAACAGAACAGAACATAATTCTTTATTGGCCAAGTGTAATTGGACACACAAGGAATAGTAATACAGCAGTGGTGGGATTCAAAAATGTTTACTACCTGTTTGTTGGCTGTGGCTTTGTGGGTGTGGCAGGGGAAGGACACTGGAAAATCTCCAATCAGAAGTAGTATTTAAGTTCTCTGAACTACTCAACATTTCCGCTGCCTGTTCTCCAGAAATGGTCAACTGCTGAATACCACCTCTGTAATGCAGTCTTAAATATTAAGTCTAAATAGTTGTGAGAATTGTTTCCTAGAGTGATGGCATTCAGGGAAAAATTGTTCTTGCATCTTGTTCTGATATGCAGAGCCCTATAGCATTGTTTTGAGGGTAGAAGTTGAAACAGTTTATGTCCAGAATGTGAGGGGTGTGTAGATTTTTTCACAGCCCTCATTTTGACTCGTGCAGTGTTCAGGTCCTCCATGGAAGGCAGGTTGGTAGTAATAGTTTTTATGCAGTTCTAATGATCTTCTGATCATTAGAGTCTGTGTTGTTTGATTGTAGAACCAAACCAGACAGTTGTAGAGGTGCAGATGGCAGACTCAACAATTCCTCTGTAAAACCGGATCAGTAGATCCTTGGGCAGTTAAGGACTACTCGTTGAGTATGGTTTGTCAGTCAGTTACAAACCCATCTGGTGATGTTGTTGTCTATGCCACATTTTTCTAGCTTACCAAGACATAGATTGTGGTCTGCTTTGTCAAATGTCTTACTGAAATCTAAGTATACTATGTCCACAGCATTTGGCCGGTCTTCTAATTTAGTGACTTTATCAAAGAATGAAATAAGATTGGTTTGGCATGATTGGTTTTTAACAAATCTGTGCTGGCTACTAGTTATAACTTTATTTGCTTCTAGTTGTTCACCGATCTGTTTTTTATTATTTTTTCCAGGATCTTGTTAGACTGATTGGTCTGTAATTTCCTGGGTCTGTTCTCCCCCCCCCCTTTCTTGAAGATGGGAACCTCATCAGCCCTTTTCCAATCAATTTCCATTTCCATTTCAATTCTTTTACTCTCTTGATGATATTGTATACTTTTCTTTGTTCTCTAATCCATGTGCAGGTCTTTCGATCTTGTCTTGTGATGCCGAGCATGTACCTTTCCATGGCTCTTTTACAATGTACCTTTTGTAATGATTGTGAGATTCATGTCCATGTTTTGATGGCATATGTTAAAACTGGTAGCATACAACAATGGGTGGAAATTACCAAGAAGCAAATTGGTTCAGGATTCAACTAACTCTGCCCACCCAGTCAGTGGATCCATTTGAATCCCTCATCCAACTCCAAGTAGGGAAGAATGTCATCCTCAGCATTTTGGAACTGCTGCCCCCTCAATGCTGGTGAGCCCCAGGTCTCAGCCATCCACATGGCTGACACCTGCTAGCGAAGAAGGGGTGGGTGGCAAGAGGAAACACATAGGGAAATGTGAAGTATTTCTGGAAGGTCAGTGTAAGGTTTTGCATGATCAGTGTGCTTATAGACAGCCAGAAAATGCATGACATCGTCACCCAGTTCAGTGACGATGAATTGTGGTTATAAGACCAACATGTTTTCCTTCAAAAATCACAGAACCTGTGGAGTTGGAAGAGACCTGGCACACCCCATTCTGTGTGGATACTGTAACCCTATCCAGCCATCCAGCCCCAACATGGAAAATCTCCACCCTCCTTGGTCTGCCATCCCACTTCTCCTCCAGTGCCCGCTGTCAGGAATCCTCTAAGACCCAGCAGAATCATGCAAGACCTTGGCCTTGGTCATGCTAGCTCACTTGTTCCTTGTACCCAAAGACTTTGAAGATTTGTGCCGGCTGCTGTTGGATCTCATTTCAGATTTCTCTTTGGTAAGCTGAACACAGACAGCTCCTTCAGTCGTTCCTCACCATTTCCTCCCTGAAAGCAGCGTGCTGCGGTTCTCCATATTCCTTTTAAAGCAGGGAACTGTGAAGTGTGCCCAGAACACCAAGAAAAGATGAGCTGTGTAGCAGAGGAGTTCCTTCTGAAGGGCTGTGCCCCCACCTTCCTCAATGCTGGTGCCCCTCCCCTTCTGAGGGAAGCCAGAGGATGACTTTCTCCATCTGCCACATTATTAGAACCTACCTTTGAGTCAGCTCTTCTCTCTCACTTCAAGGTTTCCTCTTAAGTTTTCTGTAATCTTGCCGGGTTCATCTCATTCTATAGGGGTTGAGTTTTTCTGACTTGCTTCCAATGGCCTTTCCTCACTTCTTGCTTCTATTTAGTAAAATCTGCTTTCCTGAAGTTCAAACTGCACAACTACCTTCCCTTAATTGTTCCTCCCTTTTCTAACTTGAATTCCAAGCATGAGGCCACGTCTTGAAAATGACTCCACAAGTATCCAGTTCAACATGCTCCTCAGTGGGTGTTGGAACTGGAACAACTGGCCAAGTCCATTTGAGGTGAGGGAAGCATGGTCAAGCTTGGTCCTCTGAGATCAGGAAGTGGACCAGTTGATCTGTATTGTGAGCCTGGCCATTTGTGCAATGGATTGCTGTCCTGCCTAGCAACATAGAGTGATCAGGACCCAAGTTAGGGTACAGTGGGTCTTTCTTGAGAAAGGGGCTTCTGTCCTCCATCTTGAGAAACACACAATCCCCATTTCCAGTTTGCAAGGCTTCGGCGGCGGCAGGAATCCACGATTGTGCGCGGTTTCTGCTATGCTCGCCGCTGGAGTGCCCCTGATCCAGCTGGATTTGGGGGCTATAGTTACCCCACAGAGGTAACTGAAGATAGGGGAGATCCAGCAGGGGCCTGGGGGAATTGCAACCCCCCTCCTCAGCTAGCTTAACTCCCTTTTCCAAAAGCGGTGGAGCGGCGGTCAGCAATGACCACCACAAAGAAGCTTTCATCCAGATAAGAATGTGCAGGAGGAAGCTGAGAAAGTGAAAGTTTTTTTCTTTTTTGCTTAAAAACCGGGCGATAATAAGTAAACATTTAAATCACCCTGGAATTTCAAGTTTTTGTAAAGAAAATTTCTGACGAAGAGAGAAAAAACCGGCGAATGAAAGAAAAAGGCGAAAAGTTTTTTTTCTCCTTCCTTCTTACGTGTAGCAATGAAATGGCACGAAATCTGAAAAACCCATTTTGCCCTCAGAGGTATCCTGAAATTAAAACAAGGGGACAATAAGATTTGAGCATTGGGGGAAAAAAAACCTCTTTCTTTCTATAAGCTGGGAAGAGAGAGGAAAGATTAATATTAAGATTTTGTTTGAGGAGGCCTGCTTGGGAAAGTTTATAGATCAGAGCTAAACGTGTAACAAGGATTCTAAAGTATCTTTTAAGTTGCGAGCTCTCTGTAAACTAGAACTATAACCCCAGGAAGAGAAAGTAGTAAAAAGAAGAAAGTTGCTAAATGCAACAGTCTGGTTGTTGCATTTGGATTGGCTTGTGAGCTTTGGGAAGTATTTGGAAATGCAGTTATTTAGAAAAGCTAAAACTTTTGCGGTTGTATAAAAAAAACTTGATTCACATGGCACTACTTTTGATGACTGAAAAACTTGGAATTTAAAAGCCTAAAGAAGATCAAGACGGAAAGGGCTCTATCTGGAATCTGTTTTATTTTTTAGAAATGGCCTTTCTGACCTATCAGAACTACAAGAACAAGAAGACTGGCTGACGAGAAGCCTTTTAAACTGAAACACAACTTTATCTGGGGAAGAAAGGGAAAGAGGTGGGAAGAGAATGGCAGAATTTAAGAACTTAAAAAAATAACCGAACAAGGGAAATAAGGTGAAATTGATACAATGCCAGAAAGAACAAAAGAGGAACAGAAGAATGGTGGAAGATTAGAAGGTGGAGAACTTAAGAGACACAGGGGGTAAAAAGGCGGATTGGAGAAGAAAGAGAAGGGGAAAGGGAGGAGTTACAAAGTTAAAACAAGATGTAAACGGAAACAGGTTTATTCAGAGATAGTGGGTAAAATTGATTTAAAAAGAGATTCTGCAAAAGTACATAAGATGTGTCTTGTTTTATATTTGATAATGTTAGAACACTGGTTAATTTAATAATAGAGGTAATTGCTATGGCATTATTGTTTCTAACTTATATTATAAACTTTTACTCTTTCTTTATTTTTAATATAGTATGGTACGAGTAGCTTCAGAATGTACTAAGCAGAATCAGAATGAAAAGTATATATTATTTCAAGTGTTAAATTTAGGGGAAAGATTTAAAGGCATCATACTTCAAACAGTGATTACAGGACAAATTCTGTATTAATGAGAAAAGATAATAGAAAATTGAAATAGAACAGACAAAAGATATACGAAAAATGATTTAAATTGAGATGAAATAAATAAAATAGAATTAAGAGAGTGAAAAGAGGGGAGAAGCTATGCAGAAAATGTAGAATGGTAAATAAGATATGAAATGGGATAACAAGTGAGCATGAATTCGAATTTATGTCTGTACAAAAAAATGTAACCCGGGACTAAGCCGCTTTCCAAAAAGAAGTTTTATGTTTTTATGTTTTGTGTTTTTTTTGTGTATGTTTGTTTATTGAAAATTAATAAAAATTTTATATATAAAAAAAGAAACACACAATCCCCTCAACCAGCCATTGGTTGACCCAGCCAGTTTCACCTTGGGAGATGGGTTGTGGAGGAGGTGGTGGCCTTGTAACTACAGAGACTCCTGGATGTAATACATTATCTAAGCACTTATCAGTCAGGATTCAGGCCTGGATACTGGCCAAATACCCTCTGGCTAAGCTGGGCTGAAGAAGGGTCATCCTGCTTGACCTCATTGTATTTGTCAGAAACTTTTAATGTTCTGGCTCTTCAGGTCCTTCTGCTCCAGTACGAAACTACCCACCTACAGTAGACAGAAAAGAGAAGACTGGTTGAGGGTTCCACAGGCCTCATCTATGGTGGCCCTTGTCCTCCCCTGTGCAGACTGCCCCTCCCCAAGGGCTGTAAAAAGCTGGCTATTCAGTAAGGCCTGGAGGGAGGTGGTAGCTGGGAGGCTCATTTATTATAGGATTGTTTTTGTCTTCTTCTCCTATTCTTTCTTCTTTTCTTCTAAGCTGCTACAGCAGGTGTGGGATGGGATTTAACTTACTGTTCTGCCTTTGGGAGACCTGGAATAAGCCCACTGCTTTTCCGTGTGACCACCTTCAGAGAGCTGATGAGGGCTCTCGTGCCTCTAAGCCCCACCAAATAAATAAACTCAGAGTCTAAGGGAAGGCTGTCCTTTGGGAGGCAAGCCAGACTTGGTCAGTGGACTGCTGGGTAGAGATTATGCCTGGCTCTCCCCACACTCAAGACTGGCTGCCTCGAGGATGTCTCCTGCCTATCTTTGTGCCTTTGGTTCTCTGAACACAACCTTGCAAGGAAGAAAGTTCCAGATTAGAAGCAGGTTCCCTTTACACACATGGTCCTCATCCCTGCCCTGTCAGTTCGTGCAGAACAGCCAGCTGAGCCATCCACACAATGCAGCTCCCCAGGCTGTGCTTCCCCTATGGAGGAAAATGTCTAATAGGATCTAGGTGTGTGTGGGTGTGGGTGTATGTGTGTGCATGCGATGGAACAAGCCCAGGGGTGAGATCTGACAGGGTTAACTACCGGTTAGATGATTTACGAGGTTCGGTGATTTATGATGTGTTCCCTGTACACTGAGCTCTCACACCTGTAAATCGTCATCAGCCTGGTGCCTGGACAGCTGAGCAGGGCTGCATGCTGAGAAGCAGCCTGTCAAAAAGCCCTTTTTTTCCTGCTTTTTTAACTGCAGCTGTGCCTCGCATGGCAGCTGAGGTTGAAAAAAATCAGGAAATAAAGGTCAGGTAACAGCCCGGGCAGGCGGGTGGGCAAAAACATCAGCAGACGTAGAACCGGTTCTATGTCTGCTGCTCTTCAGAGCTACCGGTTCTACAGAGGTGGACAGAACCGGTAGAAACCCACCCCTGAACAAGCCCATAGACATTCTATGCATCCTTGTAAGAGCATCCCAAGACTCACTTAGGCAGAGTTCCTGGATATCAGTGTCAATGTCTGTAGCCAGATCAAAACACTGAAGCAAGGTAGAAGGTAGTTGAGATAATAATAATAACAATCATATTATCATCATCATCCACAAAGTGACATCGACAGGCTGTACCTGCCAAGAAGAATAGGGGCAGAGGGCTATTGCAAGTCCATCAAGCTATAGAAGAAGAAACATGAAGTTTGAATTACTATGTCAACCAAAGTACAGAAAAATTGTTGCAGGCTGTGAAAATGGAGAACATTAAAAAAATGCAACGAAAAGAATATAAGGAAAAACAGCTAGATGACAGATCAAATGGATGGAAAACCAAAGTTTTGCATGGACAGCACTTGAAAAACATTGAAGGAAAATGTGATAACAACTTGACATGGGCATGGCTTAAGACCGGAACCATCAAGAAAGAAACGTTAATACTTGCTGCTCAAGAACAAGCACTACAAACTAATGCCATGAAAGCAAAGATACAAAAATCCACTGACAATTCAAACTGCCAATTTTCAATGACAAAGTTGAAACTGTTTCACATTTAATATATGACTGTCGCAAAATCACACAAACTGATTACAAAGCTAAACATGACCGAGTTGCTAAATTAATCCACTGGCCATTATGTAAAAAATGTGACTTACCTGTATTCAAAAAGTCATGGGAATATAAAGTGAAAAAAGTTGTCAAAAATGAAAAGGTGAAGGTCTTGTGGGACTTTCAAATACAGATGGATCATCATAGAACACAACACACCAGATATCACGGTTGTCTAAAACCAAAATGTACTATTTATTGATATTGCTGTACCAGAACACTCCAGTTGAAGAAAAAGAACTAGATAATCACTAAATCTTGTGACCTGGCCATTGAAACTACACAATTATGGATGAAACATGTGACAGTAATATCCATTGTCATCAGGGCACTTGGCACCATGTCCAAGAATTTTACAAAATACATAAAGAAATCACAGGTTCCTGCAATAACACCAGCAGAACTGAAAAAAAAAAAACAACCTGCGCTACTCGGAACATACATTTTAAGAAGATACTAGTTGATACCTAGGATGCTGGCAGCAATGCGTATCAACCATCAGCACAAGTCAATAATGTTTGTGACACATTTTTAAATGTTCAGTTGACTGAGTTTCATGTTTAATGAATAAAAGTATGATAATAATAATTGTAAGAGCACAACTGTTTGACCTTGATCAATATAAATCATCAGGACCTGATCGATTACATCCCAGAGTTCTGAAGGAGCTGGCAAATGTCATCTCAGAACCACCGTACCACATCTTTCGAAAACCTTGAAACACTGGGGAACTACCAGAGGATTGAAAAAGAGTTGATGTGGTTCCCATCTTCCAAAAAAAAAAAGTGGGGTAGGGAAGCAGACCCAGGAAACTACAGACCAATCAGTCTAACATCAATACCTGGGAAGATCCTGGAAAAAAATAATCAAACAACAGATCGGTGAACAACTAGAAGCCAAAAAAGTTATAACTAGTAGCCAGCACAGGTTTGTTAAAAACCGATCATGCCAAAATGAAATATTATTTCATTCTTTGATAAAGTCACTAAATTAGAAGACCGGCCAAATGCTGTGGACATAGTATACTTAGATTTCAGTAAGGCATTTGACAAAGTAGACCACAATCTATTTCTTGATAATCTAGAAAAATGTGGCATAGACAACATCACCACCAGATGGGTTTGTAAGTGACTGACAAACCGTACTCAAGGAATAGTCCTTAATGGTACCACAGCTACATGGAGGGAAGTAAGCAATGAAGTGCTACAGGGTTCCATCTTAGGCCCAGTACTCTTCAATAACTTGAAACAACATGGAGTTGAGAAAAACTTCCTAACAGTGAGGACAATTAGCCAGTGGAACAACTTGCCTTCAGAAATTGTGGGTGCTTCATCACTGGAAGTTTTTAAGAAAAGACTGGACAGTCACTTGACTGAGATGGTACGGGGTCTCCTGCTTGAGCAGAGTGATGGACTAGAAGACCTCCAAGGTCCCTTCCATCTCTGATTGATTTATTGCCAGGAGTTTTCGGTAGTTGTGTGCCTCCTTTGAAGGGGTTGCCTGAGGAGCTTTCCCCTGATGTAAAGTACTGGCATCCTCCAGTGGTGGGATTCAGAAATCTGTGGGTGTGGCTTGGTGGCCGTGGCTTGGTGGGCATGGCAGGAGAAGGATACCACAAAATCCCCCTTCCCTCCCCAGCCCATTAACCTGCTTTCCAGCTCTAGTCTCTGGCCTCCTGAGGCGGCATTCCTGGCAGAGCTTCGGGTGACCAGGATTGGTCACAATGACTCCATGATCAGATTTTGCAGCCCAAGCTATGGCAATAGGGAATTTTCCTTCACAGGAGGAGTCCCTTCTCTCCTGCTTCCCATCCTTCTACCCCCATTCATCCCATGAAAAGGAGGAAAGCATCATGAGTGGACTAGCCAAGGGTGGCCATCGGAGTCTCATAGGAGAAGCAGCCTTCAATGTGAGGTTATGCAGGAGCCCTTCAGTGTCTTTCTCAAGCCAGGCTTCTGGGAAAGGCAGCCCTGCATGTTTCTGGCCATTCTTTGTGGCACCAAATGCCTCCTTTGCTGCTGGGAGTCTCCTCCAGAGCCTTCTCAGGATGCTGGGCTGGGCTTATTCCTGTCTCCCATTCCCCAAATCCCAAGAAGAACAGTGCTTGGCCTGTTAGAGGCTCTGTTCCCCAGTCCCAGCTGGGTTCCGAGTCCCTGGTGACATTTTCCCTTGAGTGCAGAGCTCCTGATCAGCTGTTGCTTTCCTAAGACCCAGAGTCTTCAAGCATGAAATTATATGACCCTGCCTTGACCTCCGATTTTTTACAGTTAATATCTTTCCCAGAATACAAATAGCTGCAGCTCAAGGCTGTTTTCCTTTTCTGCTCCTCTTCTCAGATGCTGGAAAATTTCCCATGTCCTGAGCTGTGCCTCCCTGATTGTCCTACCTGTCTGTCTCGCCTACCTGGTTTCATCCATGGGGCTGATCCTGGGACCACCTGAAATACACATTAGATCCTGGATGGACCTCAAGCTTCCCTTTCTGTTGATCTGGTCTAATCTGTTCCTAGTCAGCCAGCAGCACTAAAATTGGGGTGACTTTGTTCAATAGCTAGTTCTGATCCCTGAAAGAGTTTGGGGTGATTAAGTTCTACAACCAGAACTCGATTCCAGAGGCCCCCAAGGTTCTCAGTTCATGGCACCAGTAGAATCTCAGTAATTTTTTATAAGGTTCCTGGGCCCAAACCATGAAGCAGCCTGAGGTAGTTTGCTATCTTGCAGTACCTCATAAGTTTGCTGTGCTCTCCTGGATCCCACAGCACACAATTTGAAAACCACTGGGGCTATGCTACAACCAGTATCTCTCCAGGTGTAGCACTGGCTTGTATTACACTGCTGGCTCATTCCACACCCCTTTCTCACCTCTTCCTTGCCAAGCCAGGTAAGTTTCTCTCACCTGTCCCTTCAGACCATACTGCAAGGCTTTTTTTCTGGCCATCCAAATGGGCAGCACAAGACGTGGAAGCCACCTGTGCCATCCTCATGGAAAGACTCCCTGCTCCTGACCCCACTCAGGGGCAAAAGAAGGAAGGAAGGAAGGAAGGAAGGAAGGAAGGAAGGAAGGAAGGAAGGAAGGAAGGAAGGAAGGAAGGAAGGAGCAACCCAGCTCCCAGCTTTCTTGGGCACCACCATTCTGATGATGGCTGGGATGCAGCCTTCATGGCTTTGACTACGGAGGAAAAAATCTCCAGGTCTCCCTTGGATTTGTTTTCTTTCAAGGAAATTTATGATGAACCAGGTAGAAAGTGCTGCAAGCAGCTCCTTAAAACTCAGACATTTTTAACAGCTGTGCCAACTTTAGAGCCCCCTGAAAATCATCTGTCTGGACTGAGGAGTGGCAGGCTTTGCACTGCCGGATTGAATGAGAGAAGGAGCACTGCTCAGGGCTGCCGGGCTGCCCACCTTCTCACCTGCAGCACTCCTTCTGATGGGCTCCAGACTCCTATCACACATTCACTCCCCGGGAAAACACCTGCATGCCAAGAGAATCACACCTGGGACTGAAACATGCAACTGAGCAATGAAAAAGCTGTTTTAGTTGCAACTAACGTTCACAAGCGGTTTCAGAGAAAAATTTTGGTTCCTGAACTCAGCACTTGAGGCTCAAAGTGGCTGCTTCAGGCATTGGCTCAGTGGCCCTGGACAGCTCTCATGGGGTGGTTGTTGTGGGGGGGGNGCTCTCATGGGGTGGTTGTTGGGGGGGGGGGGGAATGGGATGAGAAAGCACTATGTACTTTGATCTGCTAGAGAAAAGGCATCTAACAAACCAATCACAAACAAAATTCAGCTGTCAGAAATATTAGGGCTTTCCACTTCAGGGCAGGATTCTACTGGTTCGGACTGGTTCTATTCCCCTCCCTGCCCAGTCAGTCCTTATTGCACATGAGCAACATTGCATGCATGCCCAACATCACTGACTGCGTTCTCCCCTGCCCAGTCTCTTCTTAAGGTATTTCTTTTCCCCCCCTCGTGACGATCAGCTGTTCTGATGATCAGCTGTGCCTGGATCCCCCTTGCTGTCTTACTGCTTCTCCCAGGAGGCTTCCCTGAGGTCCAGGAGGCAAAAAGGGATGGGGGGGATTCCCCCTGTTCCATTTTTTGCCTCCTGGGCCACCCCTGCTTTAGGGGTTAACCGATGGTCAGACCAGCCTTTCGAATGTTGATCATCATCATCCCAGACAAGAGCTAGCAACACTTCAAAATGACTTTGTGCTGCCCAGAAACATCCTCCACTGCTCCTGCCACCACCAGGCAGAGGGGAGGCATCTCTTCTCAGGGTCCGGTACATCTGCCAACCAGCCTGATCTCTTCTCGCCCTGCCCTCTTCCCATCAAGAGACCCAGAAGCCTTGGCCAGGCAAGCTCTGCCCCAGCCCCATTGCGGACTCATTTTTGCAGAGAGCTTGGAGGCTGGCTGGCAAACATGGACAGCACCCTTTCCCCTGTTCCTGGGAGGGAGTTTGGCCTGGGAGGGGCAGCCAGGGAGGCCTCTCTGGCTGGGATCCTGAGCCTGGTGCTTCCAGCACAGAGTAGCAGAGGCAGATTGGAGATGGAGTGATAAGAGCGATAAGCCTTACATACAGAGATTGAGTGCAGCAACAATTGGGGGTGTGGGGGTGTGGGAAGAATTTATATTGTTTGTAAGCCACTCAGATTTGCCAGTCAAACTATGAGATGGGTGACAAATAAATGTACTAACAATGCTAATTTTCAGTCCTTTCCTTTAAATGAAGAAGGCAGATAATATTGCTTCCGTCCTTCCTTAAGGCCATGTCATACTGCACCAACGGATGCAAAGAGGATGTAAAACGGACAAAAAAGCTTGCCATCCGTTGGAAAACGCTATGTACTGCCTCCATTTTGCTTCCTCTTCTATCGTCAGCATCCGTCTATTTGACCGTTTCATCCGCTCCAAAGTTTTTGGGCTGCTCAAAACTTTTGCGCGAAATGTATCCAATTCATCCATTCTGCATCCGCTACGGCATACCGCTACCGCATCCGTCCTTCTGCAATCCGTATACGCATTCCGTATATCCGTAGGCATCCGCGCAACTCCATCCGCCGGACGCAGGGGAGGACAGCGGAATGACGTGGAACGACGTGGAACCGGAAGCAGAACAAACCAGAACGATGACCTAACGGATCAGAACGTTAAAGGAAAAAACATTCGCAGAGGGGACCTATCTCCGGATATTAAGGATGTCTCAGGATGCCTAGAGGATGCTAGAGGATGCAAAGGGACACCTATGCTGGGCCGATTAAAAGGAGGAGCAAACTCGTCTGCATCTCACTTTCAGACCAGCCGCCAGTGGCAGACCTCTGCAGCCTTCATCTCAACTCTTCCTCTTCCCACAGCATCCAGTCATGTCCACCCGTGGATTGCCGAAAAAGTCCGTTCGGCACGCCAACATCCTTCTGAAACACTGCAAAACCATCTACAGTCCCTCTGTGAACAGTACTACGGGAGAAAAGAGAGGCACCCAAAAAAAGTCTGGCTCCAAAGATGGTTCACCAGAAGAGGCACAGTACGTACTTTAACGACAAGCTGATGGTGGAGTTCAGGGCAAAAGACACACTCGGCGTTCAGAACTTCATGAGGATGCCTCCAGCATGTGATGACACTTGTATGCAGTGCTGACACCCCAGGTCTGACAAGAAAACCACAACTTTCCGGCCAGCCTGGACGCTGGGCTCAAGGTGGCACTGGACTCTCGCCCACCTGGCTCCGGTGACCACCTACAGGAGCATGCAGTACGGCTTGGAGGGTTGCCACACAACACCATCAGCATTGGGGGTCAGAGAAGTGGTGCAGACCATCAAATCGAAGACATAACCTGGAGGACGCTCCTCCAGCTGCCCTCACTGAAGAAGGATGGAAAATGTTGCAGAGCATCGGTATAGAAGTGGAACTTCCCCACATATCACTCCCCCGTTGGAGCGCATAGATGGCAAGCACGCTGGCCTGCAAAGCACAGCCACAGCTCGGCGGTCCACTTCTATCACAACTCCAAGGGCCTTTCTTCAGCATCATCCTCTCCGCATGGTCGATGCGACTAACAAATTCATGTCATTGATGCTGTAGGCAATCCGGCTCACTCTTCAGAATGCCAAGGTATACGCTCCGTCCCTCAAGAGGCGGCTGGAAAGCAACGCTCATGTGGCTTCCCAGATCCAGACCCGCTGCCCAACGACACGCAAGATGGCCTCACTTCATTGGGGGATGACGCCTTTCCCTCACAACCTTTTTTAACTTCATGAAGCCCTACACTTCCAGACCCTCACCCGTAAAGAGAGGATCTTCCAAACTACAGGCCTGTCCAGGACAAGGCGGGTGTGGAGAAAGCTTTGCATCCTGGCCAAACAGGTTTCAGGATACTTTTCAGCCACCCATGCCAGCAATCGCCAGAGACCGTGAGGTGGATCGGTGGAAGCTTGCTGCATCCGCACCAATCTCATGACCCGCTACCCGCGTTCTTGGCAGAACAGGCTCGTGGACCTCCAGCAAGGCAATGGGGACATGAGCCTGTTGGATGGAGGTAAGGGCAAAACCTATAAGACACTGAGGTGTGCAAGGGCCCAAACAGACCTCACGTAGGCGAAGAAGCAGCGAACCTCCTGAAACATGTGCAAACTCCCCACTGGAGCGGTGGAGTGGCAAGACAGGATGGTAGATGCTTAATGGATGCTTCCCTTCTAGCCTGTCTCATCACACTGATGACATGGGGCCCCCATGTATTTTTGGGTTGGGCTCCTACATTGGAACCCAAGGGCGTTAAATAAAAGAGTTTGTTTATGTTTGACATTGTGGATTAATTATTACATTATAATTGACAATGAAAGGGCCATAGGGGTGGCACGTGGAGGGTGGACCATACAGTCCCACTATGGCTTGCACTGGAGTTTTGATTAGCCCAAAACTATTACCCATTCCCATAGGTATCCCTGCCCATCCCACATGGTATCCTTCCCACCCACAGTTCTTAACATCCCACAGGTATCCCTTCCCATCCCACAGGTTCCTGCCCATCCGCACAAGTACTCCCTTGCCACCCAAGCTATCTTAAACATCCCACAGGTATCCCTGCCCATCCCAGCAGGTATCCCTTCCCATCCCACGGCTAGTCTTACCATCCAAAAGGATATCCCTGCCCATCCCACTGCTATCTTACCATCCCACAGCATTTGCAAAGGCCTAAACCATTTCTAAAAGTTTCCACCCAGACTTTATAGAACAAAAAGTAATGAGCAAGTGTGTAAACAAAGATAAACTTTATTATAAACAGCTGTAAATAAAATGACCCAAGGTCAGTGTCCAATAAAGTCCAACAAATACCAGGCAGCCAGTCTCTGGCACTCCTCTTGGTCACTCGGAGGTGTGTGCCCAGTCTAGGTGTTAGGTGCAGGTGCTTGTGGAGTGGTGCTGCTGCAGTGCTGTTCTGAGGTGTTGTTGGAGTGCCTGGCCCGAGAGGACAACAGGGACGGTGTGTTGAGGAAAGGTGTCGAGAGCTGGCTCAGCCCCGTGATGCCTGAGAGGTCCTTCCCTCCATGCCATGTGGTGTCAGCCCCAAGTACGAGGACAGATGTACTGAGGCCGGGCTTGGCTGTGGATGAGGAAGGAGCCAGTGTAGGGGGTGCCTGGCATGCAGCGGGTAGGACTGGTTGTGGGGACTCATTGGCGATGGGCTGGCATCGCTGTCGTTGGTGGGGCATTATTGTCGGTGGATTGCATCAGGTGCCATCAATTGGAAACCGGGTGGCAACGGTTGTCGCCCGATGGACTCTGTGCCTGGTTGGAAGGGCTTGATGTCATGTGCCTGCTGGACCTCCGCGTAGCTTGTAGCGCCTGGTAGGTGAGGGTGTGGGAAGCCTCTTGGTATGGAGGACAATCACCTGGGTGGAGGAGCAGACCTGGACTGGGTGGGAGCACGTTCCTTGGGTCTGGAGGGTTGTTAAGCGACTAATAGTCTCATCCATTCACCACTGTACTGGGGATCCGCCATCTCCTTGAGGGTCTGGTGGACATAATTGAGAAGAGCTTGTGGTGAGGGAGGAATCGGATGGGGACCAGCTGAGAGAGGAGGACCCTATGCTGGTGCGGGATGGTATTGTCCTGATCTGCCACCAGGACCTTGTGCTCTGCCCTCCTGCCGTCTGCGCTCTCTGCCTTACTGCTGGAAGCGGAGGTGTGGTGGATGCGGCTTCGGCACGTTGGACTCGAATGGCTCCTTTTCTCTCACCCGCACCAGAGGAGTCCTCATCGCTCTCCACCAAACAGCTTTCCACAGCCTGCCCGGGTGTTCTCTGCCGTGGCACGCTCACAGATACCTGCCTGGAGAACGGGACTGCTCTCGGCTGAGGAGACTGGGTCACAGCAGGCTGCCGGAGAGAGAGAGTAGACAGAGGCTCCTGGTCTCCTTCCGGTGTGGACCTCACTCTCCAGGAAGGCTTTGCACTTGGCCATGACATAGTCTCTCTGTCCGTTCAGGCTTACCGTGGCCTGGCCCAGATTTTTTGAGGTGCAGCTTCCCGTACCAGGTGTGCATGTGCATTCCACCGCATGTGTAGCCCAGACTTCTGCCCTCTCTCTCCAAGCAGCCTGCGTCCCGCTTGGGGATGTCCCTGTACAAGCGGTGTCCCGTTCCGCCACAGAGAGTCGTTCTCTCTCAGCCACTCCAGCACCTCATCCTCGTGTGCTTCCCATGTAGTTACTGCCCTCCGTCTCCCGCTCCCCGCCATACACCTCTTCCTCCCTTTGCCAGGACAGCAGGGGCCCTCATCAGCAGGGGCTTCCAGTTTGTAGGGCTCTCCTCCACACCAACAGCATCATCATCATCATTCAGCAGCAGCAGCAGCCAAGCAGCAGCATCACCAGCAGGATCATAATCAGCAGCAGCAGAGCAGCATAATCACCAGCAGGATCATATCAGCAGGATCATAATCCAGCAGCAGCAGCACATGCGCAAGACCAGATCAGCAGCAGCAGGAGTAAGCACCAGCAGCAGGGTCAGCAAGACCAGGAGCACGAGCAGCAGCAGCAGGCATTAGCAGGACCAGGAGGCACGAGCAGGACCAGGAACACGCAGCAGACGGGAGCAAGACCAGGAGCACGAGCAGGACCAGCAGGACGAGCAAAAGTCCCCGGGAGCACAAGCAGAACGAGGCAGGACAGCAGACCAGCAGGACCAGGCAGGACCAAGGAGCAGCTCAGCAGAGTACGCAGCAGCAGAAGCCAACCACCGCAAGGAGCCAGCTTCAGCAGAGTACGGCAGCAGAAAGCAACACTGCCAGGAGCAGCTACAGCAGAAGCTACCAGCAACAGAAGAGCGAGGCCGAGCAAGGCAGAAGCCCCAGCAGAAGATGAATCAGGGATATGGGGCGGGGAGGGTCGTTCCTGTCCCTCTTGCCAGCGGATGGCCGGGCAGGTTGCTGAGGCTTTCGCTTTCTTCCCCATGTTGTGGGGTTGCTGGGCTGGCAGGAAAGCTTGCAGGAAGGCTGGCAGGAAGCTGGCACCAAGGCTGGCAGGAAGCCTGGCAGGGAAGGCTGCAGGAAGCCTGTTAGGAAGCCTGGCAGGAAGCCTGCACCAAGGCTGGGCAGACAGAACTGAGCGGCAGCGAGGCTGGAGCAAGGCTGGCAGGAGGCTGAGGCAGCTGCCAGGAAGGCTGGAAAGGCAGGCTGGGAAGTCCAGGTGGAAGGCAGGCTTGCAGCAAGGCTTGGAAGGCAGGCTGAAGGCTGGAAGGGAGGCTTGGAAGGCAGGCACAAGGGCTGGCAGACAGACTTGGCTGGACGAGGAGGCTGGAAGACAGGCTGCAGCAATGGTGGAATGGGAGGCGGAAGCAGGCTGGCAGCAAGCTGGCAGGGAGGCTTCCCAGGGTCTTGCGGAGGCAGGCTGGAGGGAGCTGAAGGCAGCTGCCAGCAGGCTGGAAGGGGAGGCTGGAGGCAGGCTGGCAGCAAGCTGGGAGGGAGGCTGGAAGGCAGGCTGCACAAGGCTGGCATGGGAGGCTGCCCAGGAGGCTGGGAGCAGGCTGAGGGAGCTGGAAGGCAGGCTGCAGCAAAGGCTGGAAGGAGGCTGAGAAGGCAGGCCCAAGCTGGCGAGACAGACCTGACTGGCAGGGAGGCTGGAAGGCATGCTGGAAGGGTGGCTGCCCAGGAGGCTGGGAGCAGGCTGGCAGGGAGGCTGCAGCAAGAGCTAGCAGAAAGGCCTGGAAAGGCAGACAGCAGGCAAGAACTCTTAGTATCCAGCAGCAGGTCTTTCTCCAAATGCTTGGCCACGTTGCGACTGCTTCCCTGATATCCGCAGGGCTTGCGCAATGCATACCCCCCTCATTCGCAATTAACGTGAGATATCGTTTCTGCTTCCGCTGTGCAACCGCTTCATTTTTCCGCTGCTGCATCCGTCTGCATCTGTTGTTTCCGTTCCGCGTCGCTTTGTGAGCACCCCAGAAGCCTAGCGGATGCGCCATCGCTCCCATCTGCTGGCTTCCGTTCCGCATCTGCTTTGCATCCGCATGCGTCCTCCCCGCGTCCGTGTTTATCCGCTCCAATTATGCAAATTTTGCCCTTTGAGCGGCGATAACAACGATGTAACATTTTTCTCTTCCGTTGTGTCCTTTTTGCATCCGTTGGGCAGTGTGACACGGCCTTTACTTTGTGTCGCTATGATGAGTTGACTGGCAAGGATGAATGTTCATCCTCCATTTGACAAGACTTTTGAAAAATACATTCTTACCAGTCTTTTCTCAGAAGGATTGGTCACCTACAAGGCTACCTTGGATTAATCTTCCTTCCTTCCTTCGGTGCAACCAGCCACCCTTCTCCCACTCCTGCTGGAGATCCAGGGGGACTAGCAGCTGCTTGGTGTTGAGGCTGGCATGGGGCTGGCATGGTGGGAGGGGAGCAACATTGTGAAATTGGAGCTGGTGCAAGTCCAGGGGTTCTGGATCACCTCTCAGCTGTTCTGGCCCAGATTTCACTTTGAGCAGCTTCCTCCTTTTCTGCATGGAGGAGTGGAAAAGCTCTGTCTTTTCATTGGATTTCTAAGAAATATTGCCAAAGACGGAAGTGAGTGATATATGAACTGGCCTCCATCTGCCATTGTATTTGCCTCTCTTTCCTCTTTATTATATCATGTTCAGAAGGAAGAGGAGGATTTATGGCTCCCAGCCTCTGAGTTATTGGGACCTTCTGGGCTCCCAGGGCCATGGCTCCAATACATTGCTTCCCACCTGTTGCAATGGCACCATTTTCCAGGCACCCCCAGACTGGGCTAACTGGCTGATGTGGCCCTTTTTGGTATGGAGGAGGCCAGAGGTGAACTAAAATGCAAGGCTGGGATGGGACCTTGCTTGCTGTAATCCTGGCTGGTCCCCTTCTGCAGATGGAATTGCCACTATCCCTTCACTAGAAAAAGGGTACCTTTTGCCTTTTAACTTCACTTAGATTTGTTCTTCTGGTTGCTAAGTACTCTTTGATAGGTGCTTCTTCTTTTCTTTTGCCCAGAGCCACCAGGAGCTAGATGGCATCAAAATTGGGCTAAATAAAACGTATCAATCCTGGAGGAACCAAAAAGCAGCCCTCTTGGCTCCAGCAAGAAGAAGTTACAAGAGGACTTGAGCCAAGCAGAGGGAAGGAGAAAACTGCTTGTGAGATTCTGCAGCTCTACAGTACAAAAGTTGTGAGGGTGCCTGGACTTTTAACGGAGTCCTATCTGACTGTTGAGTCACTCAGAGAGGCTGAAGAAGCAAAAGCTTTGGAGGACTGGAGAGGTAAGTCCTAGGGCCGAAAGGAGTTCTCCTCCCTCTTTGGTTCTGAAAAGCAGGAGCCCCCTTCTCTGCTCAGAACTAGGAGGGTGAGGGCATTAGAGCCCTTGTAGATGGAAGAACAGAAGGGTAGGAATTAGGAAAAAAGCTGCTGGCCCCAAGAGCAGAGGGTTTCCCTTCGGAGCAGTTTCTCAAACTCAGAATTGGCCACCATGGGAAAAACTGTGAAATGTCTAACAATCCCACATTCTTTCAGATGATTTATTTGGTAGTTTAAAAGGCCCCATTTGCACAACACTTCTTCTTTCCTTAGCACACCAGCCCTTATATGAGCCCCTTATTTATGGGTTTTCATTTCAAGCCAGAACAGGATTCAGTTCAAAGACATCCTAATCTAGCCTTCCAAACCTTGACTAACCCTCTTGTATCACCGGTTTGTCCTCCAACCAAATTTATTTTAACATCATTTGCACAGCCAGTTTGTAACAGCAGAATGTGACTCTTGCTTTTAAGTCATTTTCCACAGCTGCTGTGAATTCTCCAAGGGACAGCTGGCCATACAATGGCTTCAAAGGGAGAAACTTAGTTTCTGGGAAGATGGCTTGTTTTAGCTGAAGGACAGACTGCTGGTTCACAGATGCATTATCATTCTATGAAAAATAATCAAGGTGCAGAAGGCATATATGAATACAATAGAAACCAGATCAGATGACTCATCTCAATGCAACATAGCAATTAAAAAGGATTATTTCTTCTAAAGGATTAAAAGGAAAGAGGAAATCCACAGCATATTAAAAATATCAGTTCTGCTCAGAAATCCAACTGGCAATGCTGTAATCAGATTTAAAATAAGTGGGAGAAGAAATAAAAGCAATATTGTCATTGGTTCCTCAATCAACCAAGAGAAGATGTTGGTGATCTCTTGCAAAACCAAATATATTTTGATTTTGATAAGCCATGAGAAAATACTTTGTGGCTTTCTGATTAGCAAGTTAATTAAGTCTGGGCTGGACTGCAAAGCAATTAAGTGAATATATAACTGGGACAGAAATCTTATTCAAAGAATTTTCATCTGTGATTTCTCATCCATCTCAGGTGAGGTATGAAGAGGGCTGCCTCAAGAAACAACCCCAGGTTCTTTTCACTCTTTTTATTTATGACTGGGATGGAGGGAACATTGGATGGGATCATTATTAGTCCAGAAAGCAGAAATAACATTGCAAATTACCTTGATAGGTTAGATTCATTCAATAATTTCTAAGGCTGCTTAGAAACAACTCTGGGCAGCATACAATATTTAAAAAAATAATAAAAGTGATAAGAAATACAAAATGAATCCTCATAATTCCTGCTATGATAGCAATGGTCAAGCCACTCTGGATACCAAAAAACAAAAACAAAACGCCATGTGAGTCAACCAGATGACACAACGATCCTTTAATATCATGACCCAACTTTATGCTCCTTCTACTGGTGCAGAACAGAAGGATGCTAACCAGTTATGGTCAAGTTCCATCTGAAATTGACAGAACAAGTAAGGAAGGTGCATTGCAGGGGTTGGGGAACTGCAAGGCCAAAGTTGGAAATGCAAAGAGCTAAAATACAGTTGGATTGCATGGCTTAGGGAATCTAAATGGCATCAATTTTTGCCAGTCACACTGTTTCCCAACAACTAAAACAATGCCTACATGCATGGGTACCATCAGATGGAATACACAGAAATCAGATTGACAGAGTTCCATTATAATAGCCAAAACGTTCCTTACTGTCAAACAAATCAGAAATTGCACATGTTCCAAATCAGGCAAAATGCAAGAAGAAAATCAATTGATTTCCACAATATGATGTCAAGTAAGTGCTCACCATTTTCAAAGCTATCAGGAATCCTATTGGGGTCTTGAACCACACTGACAGAGAACTAGAAGAACTTTGGAACGAAATCAAATAAATTGTTAAGGATGAATGTGAAAAGAGACCTTGCCAAAGACCAAGAAACAGAAGAAAGCAAACTGGATGCCAGAAAAGATGATAAAAATTGCCAACAAAAGAAGAGAAGCCAAAGCCAAGAAAGACAAAGATCTCAGGAACTTAATAATGAATTTTAGAGAGGTGTTAAAAGAGGCAAGAAGCAGGATTGCAGAGACATCCATAAAGAAGGACATGAAATAGCAAGAAAAATTTTCTGTCAAAACTTTCCACCAAAAAGAGATCAATAATGGGCTTCACAGATTATAGAAAGGCTTTTGACTTTGTTGACTGTGTCAATCTGGGGGACATCCTTAGGATTAGGGTTAGTGAATCCCAGAACATTGCCTTGTCCTCACAAAAATCCTACAGGCAGAATATGAAGTTACAGCCTGTCAGTCCTTTGAGTCAGGTCAGGTGACAAACAGACACTGCAAGGAACATCCAGCAGTTAGGGGTTATTGTTTATCTATCCCCAGTATATGAACAGAAAGGAACATGTTTGGGAGGGTGTATCTTGAATTTTTCCCCTCAAGCTTTCCACTTCTCCAGGACTCCATCTTTCTTGTATCTTTTAAAAGTCCAGAAGGAACATGACAAAACGGGTCAGCAAAGGAAGGAGACAAAGCTCTCTGCTTATTGATTCAATCGATGTGTGTATGTATAAAGAGAGGAGGCTGGATTGGGAAATGAGTCTGACTGGAGATTAAACAGGATGGGCCAATGCTATGGGAGGGAACAGCCCTGCAAGAAGCTTAGTCTTAGGCCAGATAAAGGTGATGATAATCAGGGCTTTGAATTCCAGCTAAAAGTCTACATGTGGCCAGGACAACTCCTGAATCAGGAGTGCTTTATGGGCATATTTATTTTATTTTATTTATTGTATTTGTCAAAAGCTTACAATATAACAGAAACAAGAATAAAAATAAGTTTAAATACAAGAAATAGGAACTAATAATTGGGGATAATAGGACAGGGATGGTAGGCACGATTGTGTGCTTATGCATGCCCCTAACAGACCTTTTAGAATGGGATGAGGTCAATAGAGGTTAGTTTGAGGGTAAAGGAGTGGGGATGACAACAGAATCAGGTAGTGAGTTCCAGACATTGACTGCTCTGCTGCTGAAATCGTACTTCCTGAAATCGAGTTTGGAGTGGTTTACATTGAGTTTATATCTGTTGTTGTTGTTAAAGCTGAAATATTCATTAACTGGTGAGATGTAACATATGATTTTATGTACTATGCTTAAGTCTGATCTTAGTTGGCGTAGTTCAAGGTTGTCTAAGCCAAGAATCTCAATTCTGGTGCTGTAGGGTATTCTGTTGTGAACAGAGGAATGTAGTACTCTTCTGGTAAAATACTTCTTGTTATGTATGGAACTTGGTAGGCTCCAAGTTCCCTATTCTGATTGGCCAAAAAGGTCGTTCTCGGATTGGCCATTAGAGAACCAATCCGATTAGCCCGCTGGACGGCGGGAACACTTAAAGTGGTGTCATTGGCCACAAGCCGTGAGCAAGCCGCTATATAAAGGGCTGCTGTGGCTTGGGCTGTTGTTCCGTTACCATTGCTTACTGAATTGAATAAAGAGTTTCTTGTTGGAACCCGGTCTTGTGCAACTTATTTCCAGATGGAACACTGGCGACGAGGATGGGATCGTCGTAGAAGAGCGAGACTGAAGCACGCAGCAATCTGAACCGAGCAAGAGAGATTCAATCCTGATGAGGAGGATTGGGAGTTGTATATTGATTGCTTTCTTATGTTTTTAGAAAGCAACGAGCTGCAAGAGATATCTGACCAAAGGAAGAGGGCCATCTTCCTTACACACTGCAGTCCGGCTCTCTTTAAAATGGCAAAGGCACTACCAACCAAGAGACATCAAAACAGATGAACTTGGCCCCGAGCTGAACAAGAATGCCTCCGAGCACATTACGTCACTTGGTCTCCAACTTGCAAGAACCACAGAAGATGTTCTACTAAGAGAGCACGCAATAGATTGGTACCATGAAATCCAAGGGCAGAAACGGAAAAAAGGTTCCGGATTAATGAACCATCGAAGGGAACCCTGGTGAACGATGGAAGTTTTCGACTCCTGGGTCCCTTTTCCTATCCATGGTATCTGGAATAACCCATCTTGTGCCTATACTGGGACCATTAAACAAAAATAACTACAAAAACAAAGACCTGGATTTTTAAAAAGACCTCAAAGGGAAATCGAATTCTAGTAGTGGCCTTGGACACTTTACCTCGTGAATTTAAAAATCATCCCGAGTCCAAAAGAATGTCCCAGAGTTTACCTTTACGGTAGAACTTTTTTTCGATCACACTGATTCACAAAGCCCCCCCTGTTAGGAATCCTAGCAGGACACAAGCCACTTCCTGAACATTCTTGTCACTAGAATGACGAGTGGTTCTTGAATTCCCTTGCTGCCTACACTGCACGCGGTGATTTTTCACCACCCAGGAAAGAGTACCTCTACACCCATTAGTCCCGGACGCCCTGAAGCCGTTCCCCGCTGTCCGCCATAACAGAAGAGGACCCAGCTCACACTGGTCCTCCACACTCCAACTCGAGACCATTGCCCCGAACCTGCCAACTAGCCGCAGCAGCCACCACTGGACAGAAGACCACTTTGTACAGCTTCAATCCATGCCCTGAATTTGGGGTAGGTAACGAGCTTGGCCGGAAGAGAGAAACAAAGACTGAGACTTTTAAACCATTTCGCACACGTACAGAACTGAACTTCCCTATATCAAGGAGGGCTGTATTTATCGCTCTGACGGAAGTGAAAACAGGGTGGTGAATCTCAAAGAGACCTCCAGGAGAACTTGTTTGTGTGCATGTTTGCACAAGGGGCACCCAAGGCATAGTCAAAAATGAAAGCCCTGGCCAAGGAGTTAACCGATACCTGGTGGCCAGGGCCCTTGCAAACAAGGACATTGAACGTTGGGTGGCCAACATAGCCATGACTGTCAAAAATCGGAGGGCCTCCCCCAAAGGCCACCAGTCAGGGAATGGGAAATCTCCCAGGTGGCGCCCATGGTTCCCTAGACCTTACATATTGACTTTGCCTGGGCCCCGACCCAAAAGGCACACCTTTTTAATAGTTGTGGATGCCCTCACTTCCAAAACTTGGTTAGAAAGTCATCCTCATGGCTTCCACAACCACCAAGGCAGTAATGAAACAGCTAGACAAACTTTTTTGCACGCATAGACTGCCTGAATGTACTGATGTCAGACCAATGGGCCCCCAGTTTTATGGCAATTAGCAATTCGAGCAGTATTTTAGCTGCCCCAAGGTATTCGACATGCTTTAAGACGCCGGGCCCATTTCCGGCTGCAAATGGCAAAATGGCCTGAACATTGAAACTGAGTTTTGAGGGCCATAAGGAGGGCCTGAGAAGAAAATGGACAAGGGGGACGTTGCCAAGAAAAAAAATAAACCGTTTTTACTAACCTTACAGCATATCTATCCCTAGCAGCACAACCAACAAAAGCCCAGCGAAACTCCTAATGGTAGGAGAATTGTTGTTCCTACCTCACAGACCCCTGCCAGGCCCCACTTACCACCTGGTAATAAACTCCCGACTCTCCAGGAAATATGGTGCAATTTGAATAGGCGACGCTGGTCTATGCCGAAGAACCCTCACCGGGGAACGTTAAATGGCTTTCCAGCCCACAGATGCCACCCAGATCACAGGCCCCCCGGTCCTTACCGACTACTCCCTAGACAATGGAAAGAAAATGGAAGCGCAGGCCCATCAACCAGCCTTCTTCTCGCACCCTTCAAATTGCAAAAACACACCATGTCAAAAATAAATTACCAACCACAAAACAACCGGGGGGGGGGGGAATTACAAACTAATAAAAAAGGGAAGGACGAACTTTCCCATAACAAGAACAACAAATTACTACCAAAAAGAAAACAATTTTAACTAAAGCAAAAAGAGCAGCTCACGGCTTAAATTGAAACCAAGAAAAGAAATCCTGGAGCAGAAGAGCCATCGGCGAGGCCTCCTGGAAGGAGGCAACGCCAGGCCAGCTTCGGACACAACCCGGTCACAACCAGGAGGAGGTGGGCGGAAGCCATTCAACCAACCCAAAAGAGACCTCAGAGGGAAGCGGGCAAGGCTGAACTCACCCTTCCACGGAAGGTTCCATGGAGAAGGAAACAGAGAAGACAGCAAATCCCGCGTGCCGAACCGCTTTGAAGACCAAAACAAGAAACTGAACCTGCGCAGGTCAAACCAGAGACCTCGAAAAAAGCCCACCCTACCTGCACTGAACTACATGACACACGCTAGACGAACCAAGGGGGGGAGGGGTGTTACTGCTATGGAACTTGGTAGGCAGTCGTCCCTTTCTGATCCGTAAATATGGCCCGTATTCAAGTACGTCATTGTAGTGACCTATTTCACGAAGAACAATCCGATTAAACTGCCCTGGACCGGCGGGAACACTTAAAGTGGTGTCATTGGCCACAAGCCATGAGCAAGCCGCTATATAAAGGGCTGCCGCAGCTTGGGCTGTTGTTCCATTACCATTACTTACTGAATTGAATAAAAAGTTTCTTGTTGGAACCCGATCTTGCGTAACTTATTTCCAGACAGAACATTTCTGGACTCACTCAATTGTATTTATATCTGATATATAGTGTGGATTCCAGACAGCAGAGCTGAATTTAAGTATTGGTCTGGCAAAGGTTTTGAATGCCCTAGTTAGCAAAACAGTATTACCAGAAGAGAAGCATGTCATACTAAGTCAGGTCATAATTGTCCAGGCTGTTGCATTGTGATCTAGCTGCAGCTTCTGAGTAGTTTCAAGGTGAGCTCCCTGTACAGTACATTGCAGTAGTCCATATGCAAAATGACCAAAACATGAATTAAAGTTTGAAGGGCCTCCTGGTTCAGAGCAGGATGCAGCAAAGGTCCTCCTGCCATAGCTGCCACGGGTTCTTCAGGCAGAAGCATGCAGGAGAGTTCATTGGCAGTATCGCTTACGCTCTAGGGGAGGGGATACACAGCTGGGTATCATCATATTGCTGATATGAAGTCCTAGGCCAACATATGAACTCACCCAGCAGTTTCATATTAAAGAGCAAGAACAGAATTTTGAACCTCAAAGCACCCCAGCCTATATGAGGAATGCCAGGTCCAACCTCTCCCCTTTATTGACGCTGGCTAGAGAGAAAGAAAAACAGCCACTGGAGCAGAGTGCCAACTAACTCATCCTCCCAAACAGGCCAGAACTCTTGTTGATGGCACTGAAGGCTGATGAGAGATTCAAAAGAACCCGCTAATAATAGAAAAAAGAAATTGAAAATATCTTCAATTAGAAACCAAAAATCAAATGCATAAAATGTGGGATATCTTACTTGGTAATAGTACTTGCAAAAGAGTTACTGGGATAATAATTGGTAATAAAACAAATAGGGGCCAGCAGTGTGATGTGACTGCAAAAAAGGTGTTCTGTGCTGATCATCCCCCTTTAAGAGCAATGAGGGTTTGGTCTGTGAAGAAAAGTCAAAGGACCTGGTGAAATTTACCCTTGAGAAACAAAGGCGGGGCGGTGGTGGCAGCCCTCTCTCAGTGAACTCCACAAGAGGAAAAAAAAACATTTCATATTGGAAGTCAGAAACGCCACATGTGCATCTCCTAAGCACATTTTCTCTTTTGTGAGTTTTCTGCAGATTTTTTCAGGAGGAGTTCACTGAGTGAGTGTCCAGTTCAGCTGGAGGGAGGTCAGAGGAGGCAGAGAGAGGAGGAAGATAGTGGAAGAGCCAGAGAGGAGGAGGAGGAGGAGGAGGAAGCAAGGGCTGAGTGATGACTGCTGTCTATTTCCCACAGGAGCCCACACAACCATGGAGCTGGAGAATCCACATACACACCCACCCCTGTATTAACATCTAGTCACCTCATCTTGGAACTCTCCAACTTTTGTAATTTTATAAAGTTTTATATTTTGTAAAAAAAATAATAATAACTTTAAATTATTTTGGTTGAATGCTTAATTTTACTGATTAAGCTGTACGCTGTCCAGAGCCCCTCCCTGAGTGGAATGGGAGGTTAAGAAGTGTGAAATAGAAATAAATAAAATAACTAAATATCACACCGCGCGCTTCTTCTCTCTTTCCACTGCAGATAAGCAGGATCTTCTTTTGCCTGGTGGGGACAAGCGAGCAGCTCCTGCTGGATGCGTGGCTACCCTCGCCCTGCTTGCCCCCCACCCCTGCTGCCTCTGCAAGGCTCATCCAGTCCTCGCAGCAAAGAAACGGCGGTTCCTGAGCCTGTCAGGATTCATATGAATAAGGGGGAGGGGGATCGCTCATGCTGAGCTATTGCAAGAGCTTCATTGAAGTGGCACGTTAAACAAAGCCTGGATGCCGCGATGTTTGCACATGAGGCCGGGAAGCTCCTGTGGAGCCCATGATTTGTTTTGCAACAAGTGGGACAAAGAATGCCACAAAAGAGCGGAGTCCACGCCCGGCTGCCTTCCCTGGCTCAGCAGGCCAAAGGAGGGGAGCAGTGGGGGGTGGGTGGGAAGAGCGATGCTGAAACTGATCAAGGGGCTGCTGAACCGCCTCCTTCTCTTCCCTCGGGCTGCCTGGCAGAATCTATCAGCAGCTCGTGGTCACATACGAGCAACTCGGGCTCAGGGGTGGGATTCAAATTTGTTAACAACCGGTTCTGTGGGTAGATGGACGTGGCCATGTGACTGGGCAGATGTGGCTTCTTCTTTTTTTTGCAGAACCTCCCCCCAAATTTTTTGCCTCCTGGGCCTCAGGCAAGACTCCTGGGGGTGCTTTTACTCCCAGAAGGCTTCCCAGGGGCCTAGGAAAGCAAAAAAAGGGACACTGGGGGCAGCACCACCACCTACCCCATCCCCCACACACCGCTTTTTGCCTCCTGGTCCTCGGGGAAGCCTCCTGGGTGAAGCAGTAGACAGTGAGGGGGATCCCGGCACAGCTGATCATCAGCAGTGGGGGAAGAAATACCTTGAGGAGTGACTGGGCAGGGGAGAACGCAGTCAGCGATGTCAGACATGCACACAATCTTGCGCATGCATGATAAGGACTGACTGGCAGGGAAGGGAGGAGAGGGGTGCGCAGAGAAGGGCAGGGCCAGCCAGGGGCATGATTTGATGGTTCTCAGAATTGCACAGAATTATAGCAACTGGTTCTATAGAACTGGACCAAACCGGTAGAATTCCACCCCTGCTCAGGCTTAAATAAAGAAGCCAGGAGACGTTTCCAGTCAAAGGGTTTATTGCTTTTACATTTTGTCTTCTTTGATTTCCCTCAGACAGAGCAGGCAGGATCATCTCGGACAGCATCCATCACCTTGATGGCTAAATCAACAGGGCAGCTGTCTGTGTCCCAGGGAAGGGAGGGGGAGGCTCAGCCATAGCTGACCACACTGGCAGACCCACTCAGCTGCCCACTCAGGCCCTGACTGGCTCCCATCGAACTGGCTGCCAGCAGTATTTGAAGTTCCTTCCTGGGTCTCTTGTGCTGCCCTGGCCTGGCTCTTCCCAGCCTGCTGAAGGCTGCAGGAAGCCATGGCTTGAGGTGTCCTTTCTTTGTCGCGAAGGCCAAAGTATTCCTACCCAGCAGCACTGCTCTTGTGATGGCACCCCCACTCCTCTCCCCTCCTGGCTGCAAAGCCAGATGATGCCAGGGCCCAAAGAGAGATATGGCCCATCACAAGAAGAAGCGTGGGGGGTGGGGGAGGGACCAGGGCAGGGCAGCCACACTGTGTCGCCATCTTTTCCCTGAAGAAAAGGAACCCTGAATGTCCTTTAAGTCCCGGACAGCAGCTCTGGGGCAAAAACGCCGTCGAAGATCACTTTCTAAAATCCGGAAAGATACTCTGACTTATAACAAATCCCAGACAGAAATGATCTTTTTTTTTTTCCTTTTATCTGCTCCAGTGGTCCTCTCACAAACTGCACTAAGAGCCAGATCCCTTCCTTAATCCCTTCCTGAAATATATGGCCGGTTTCTCTCCCACACTCTAGTTAAACCGTTAACAGTTTCCTGGTTCCTTGTAGCAGTTCTCCCTTTGTTGCTCTTCATCAATCAGTCCCTAGTTCCTCTGTGGGAGCAGGTGAGCATTTTGCCCAGGAAGGAAGAATCTGCAGGAATCACTTTCCTGTCTCAAAATTGCACCGGAGGGTCTCTTGCAGATCCCTCCCTGTGGGACTGAGCCCAGCCTCATCACCCCACCCATCTCCACACAGCTGGGCTTCCACCGCTTTCCATTTCAGGGGCCGCATTGCAGCCAGGCCAAGTTGCCTGCAGCTCAGTATCTCCTTCTTGGAGTTACCCTCCACCCAGGCCCAGAAAAGTCCACTGGGCAGCTCACGCTCAGAAGGTCAGCCCAGCCCAGATTTCTTGGTCATCTCAAATGTAGGATTCAGATCCTTGCCTGCCTTGGAACAGAAAGGAAGAGTGACATTTGCTTCACACGTGTGCTTTGATTTTCCCTCATGCCATCAGCAGCATCTGTCCCTGAATTGTTTTAACTTACACTGATTTATATTGCTGTTCTCTAAATAGGTACATATCCTGGTGCATTAATTTGCTTGTGTAATAAAAATAAATAATGTTTCTACCATCTCAGTGTCTTCTAGATCTTTCTGAAATGAAGCTGCTTCGTCACACACATCATCAGGGCAGGGGTGGGATTCTACCAGTTTGCACCTATTTGCTAGAACCGGTTATTAACATTCTAAGCAGTTTGGAGAACCGGCTGTTAGAAGAAATTACTGGCCTAATCCTGTAAGGAAGGTAGAAGGAAACATTCTGGTGTTGCTTACAGNGGTGTTGCTTACAGAAACTGCCTCTCCGTTAACCCTGATTACATTCTTGGCAGGACTAGACTTCCTGTCTCTGGAACATCTCGGGCATTTTTTTCCCTACCTTTACTGGTACTTTGCTTGTGTGGAGTGACCATTCAAAGTTATACTGGCACTGAAAAAAAGTGACTTACGACTGTTTTTCTCAGTTATGAGTGTTGCAGCATCCCCACAGTCTTGAGAGGCCAGGTGAGGAGAAGTGTGTTTCGATATGAGTGATGTTGAATTGACCATGCCCAGCCAATCACATGACTACCACGCCATGCCCACCAACTAAGCCATGCCCACAGAACCGGTTGTTAAAAAAATTGAATCCCACCCCTGCATCAGGGTACACAAAGCACACTGAGAACATCTTATGTTTGCAGGCAGATGTGCTGCCTGAACTGATCTTTATAACCCTTAATCCACACATGATTGAGTAATGGGGATCCAAAAGCACTTGTGAGGAAAAGCGGGAAGACCTTAGTTTCCCTATAAATAGAAACTAAGAAAAAAATAGGCAGTTTGGAGTTGAACCAGGGAGTCTTTGGTGCTCTCTGAGATGGGTTGTTTGCTTGCCGACATTTGGTAACCCAACTTGGTAACATCATCAGTTCAAATGAGGGTGGGGTTAACTCTCTGTTTATATAGCTTGCCCTACTAGAGTTGGGAGCAGTGATTTTCTCCTTTGTGGCGGTAGTTTCTTATAGGGTATATTTAATAGGGTATAATATTAATAGGGTATATTTTTCTGCTTGGTTGTCTGGTGTTAATCCCTGCTTATCTGGATGTCCAAAGAGATGTGTTCTGCCTTTTTGCTTCCTTCTTAACTGTTTATTGTCTCTTTTAATGATGTGTAGATGTGATTTAAGGTTAGGGTCTATTGATGGCTGATTTGCCTGAATGCCAAGCTTCCAGAAAGTGTTCAGCATTTTTGGGTTTAGCTCGGTCTAGATTGTTCACAGTTTCCCAGGTTTTTTTAGAATAGAATAGAATTCTTTATTGGCCAAGTGTGATTAGAAACACAAGGAATTTGTCTTTGGTGCATATGCTCTCCAGATGTGACATTAAAAAAAAAAATCATACCAAGAATCAAAATATACATTTAGTGTAGTCACATCATTATTCACAAAGCAATCAAACCAATACTAGGGACAACAATAAAACAAGTATAAATTGTAAAAGATAAACGAGCAACATGGTATAGTCATTAAAGTAAGAAAATATAAGTTCTAGGAGAAGGATGAAGAAAAAGTAATAGTAGTACCAGTCGTTCATGTGTTATCAAATAGATTATGGACAGTGATTGTGGGAATTTATTCTTTGCAAAGTGATGCATGTCGGGAAAGAACATGCCCTTGTGTCGATAGTTGTTCTGATGTGCAGGCGCTCTATGAGTCTCGTGCTTAGGGGAGGAGTTTAAGCAACTTTATGTTCAGAATGTGAGGCGGTTGTAGGATATTTTTCACAGCACTCTATTTGACTATGTGTGGTCTGTCGAATTGAAGGCGGCTAGGTGGCAAACATGTTTTTCGTGCAGTCGCTAATTATCCTCTGAAGTGTGGGTCTGTCTTGTTGGTTGCAGAACCAAATCCAGACAGTGAGAGGAGGTGCAAGATGACAAGCATCTGATATCCTCTGTTAGAACTGGTCAGCAGGTCCTAGAGCAGTTTGAGCGCTTCTGAGTTGGTGCAAGAAGAACAATTCTTGTTGGGGCTTTTTTTTGATGACATTTTTGACTGTCTAGGTGTCCATTTTAAGGTGCATGTATAAGTAGTAGAAACCTAGAAAATTTAAGGTCGTCTACTGTTGATACTGTTGTCTAAGTATCTGATAAGATCGTGGCCGAGTACTAGGGACAGTTTCTCCTGAAGTCTAGCTACCATTTTCTATGGGTATGTTTGAGCGTGTTTAAGTATAAGATTTTTTCCAGTCTTTTTTTTTTTGTTCAAGTGCGGATTATAAAGATAACAGGTGAAGAACTATTAGATTGAATGAAACAATGAAATGGATACAGTATAAGAAATAATAAAAAAGAACAATAGGACAGGGACGGGGTAGGCAACGTTGGTGCGTGATGCGTCTACAGAACTATCAGATAGAAAGGGTGAGGTCAAGAAAGTCAGACAGTCTGAGGTTAAGTTTTCTGGGGTTTGGGGAAGAAACCAACAACACAGAGCAATAGGAATACCTCTCACACCATTGACCACTCTGTTGCTGAAGATCGTATTTCTGCAAGTCAAGTTTGCCGTTGCTGGTTACCTTGAGTTGTATCGATTGTTCTGCTCTTGTGTTGTTAGCAGATTGAAGCATTGAAGTAATTTACTAGACAGGTTCAAGTAATATCATTGAGCAGCAGGACAAAATTGCAAACTGTATGACTGTTTAGTATCAGTATACTCTAGATACAGACGAAGGCGCATAGTTCTAAGATTTTCTAGGTAGAAAATGTTCGAGTCTGGTGGCATTGAAGGTATTTCTGCTGAAAAGGGAGTAGAAGAGTGGAGAACGTCTTCTTGGGAAATGATATCTGGACTCTTCGTGCAACTGGCTATTGCACTACTCAGAGATACGATAATGACGAGGTTCCAGAACTGATGATTTGTACTTCAAGTTATATGGTCAGGCAAATGTTTTGTCTGATGCTTAGTTAGCTTGTCGTGATAATTACCGGGAGAAGAAGCATGATAAGGATTAGAATTAACAACTCTTAATGCCTTTTTGGCTGATGTGGTTACAGCTCAACTCTAGCACTTAGATTCATTAGAAAGAAAATGAGTAACTACCAGGACCTGAACAAGAGTTTGGATCATCAACAAGGAGTCTTGACTAGTTCAGCGATTCTCTGTATTTTGATTTTCTGATTTTTTTTGCACAAAATGCCAAGACAGAGAAATTATTTGTTGAGATCTTGAAGTTGCCCATCTGTTTGACCATTCCTGCATACGATAGTCAAGATCTTTTTTTGAATGGGTAGCAAAGTATTTGTCTGTGGTGTTAGAACAGCTTTACGATCCTGCAGTGAAAAGGGAGAACGCAGTTGGTCTTAATCATGATCACAGAGGTCATGTATATGTAGAGGTCATGAAGAGTTAGGTCCTAGAAACAGTCTTGCCTTTGCGGGCGGACCAGCCACTGTGACAGGTACGGAATTTTGAAAGGACGCTCCCGAATTTTGACCCTTTGTGTCTCTGTTTGACAGGAATGCTTCTATCCAGTTATGCAGGTGTCCAGAAATACCATAAGATTTTAGTTTTAGGAGTAATTTATCGTGTACCACTGAATCAAAGGCTTTACAGATGTCTATGTAAATTGCATCTATTTCTTTGCCCTGATCGAGTTGTGTAGTCCAAATGTTTTTGCAGTGTAAGATTTGCAGATTTTTTTTCTGAAACCAGTTGCACCATAAGGCTAGTTGTTCAACCTCCCATCTGTATGCAGATTATGCAGTTGAAACTATGGTTAAGTCTGTCCATGTACTGTGAAATTAAGGAATTTTTATTGTGTCTCCTGACAGCTAGTTGGTGTTCAAGAATTTGTTCTGCTATTCTCCTGCCTGCCTGTCCTATATAGTGGCTGTTACAGTCCTTACATTACATTTTGTAGGTGCTTCCTGTTTTGTCCGGAAAAACGCGAGGTAGACCGGGTTCCAACAGCAAAGTCTTTATTTAAGTCAGGATGTAGAA
>BHFT01016051.1:0-23279 GCA_004320025.1 Laticauda laticaudata
ACAACGGATGGAAAATTTGCTCGTCCGCTGTGTCCTTTTTACATACGTTTTGCATCCATCGGGCGATGTGACCTGGCATTAACCTGCTTTCCAGCTCCGTTCTCCTGTTCAGGACAACCAAAGAAGAGCCAGCCGATCAGCTGGGACTCGATGGGAGGCAGGGAATAGATGGGGTTGGCGGGACCAGTCAGAGGTGGCATTTGCCGGTTCTCCGGACAACTCAAATTTTCTGCTACTGGTTCTCCAGAAATGGTCAGAACTAGCTGAATCCCACCTCTGCAAAAGAAGTAAATGGTAGCTAGAGGGTTCTGGAGTAGATCACTTTCATTCTTTCCTTGTTTGTTTCTTTGGTTTACATGCCACCCACCTCATTGTCAAGCAACTTTGGGTGGCTAAACCCTGAACAACAGCCCAGCATTGGGAGGGGCACAGTCTTCAGGGTTGGGGTGGATCTGGCCCATGGTTATTCTGGCAGTTGTCCAAAATGACTCCCTCTCCAAGGGGCTGATGGCTTTGGCTCTATAAAAATCCCTAGCGGGAAGCTGGACAAGCCCTGAAACCCACCTCCACAGCAAGGGCAGCTCACATCCCAGGGAGGTGCCAATCTGATGGGCATTCATAGAATGCTGGAGAAGTGGGCAAAGCCTGAGTGGCATCACAGTGGTGCTCCCTGGGCCACCAACCAGATTTCTTTGGCTTCCTCCCAGATGGCAGGAATGGAGAAGGGCACGGTACACCACAGTAGCAGCAGGTGAGGCACGATTGCCTTGTGTGCCCTGCTCAGGTGGGGGTCTCAGGGAAAACATCCCCGGACAGAGGCTGAAGTCACTGAGGTTTCACTGCAGAGTTTCTCCAGTTGAGGAAGGATTGCACACAAGGAGGGACCAAGGGCCTCTTTTTTCCCAACTGTTTCCCCATAGCAACAAGTGGGGTGGACACCTGAGTTCCAGAAGTCAGCAGGTCTGGGTGGCCCAGAACAGCTCACTCCTTCTTATAACCTGGCCCTGCTTGGTTTGCTTTTCCTTGAATCTGCATTTAACTCCTGTTCTTCCTCTGGAAAGTGAGAATTCTAACAATCCCTCCAAATAGTGTGATGATTCATGGAATCACCAAAAGCCCTTCGAGGGCGCACTGTGCAGCAGCACAGTCAGTTATGTCTGCTGCTTGAGCAGAGCTCCTTACACCTCTAGTCCATGAGCTGCACTGGCTCCCAATGAGTTTCTGGGTGCAATTCAAAGCGCTGATAATAACCTGTAAAGTCCTACATGGCACGGGAACAGGATATTTGAGGGATTACCTCTCCCGGTTGTATCTACCTGTCCTCATCAGATCCAGCAAGAAAGAGGACCTTCCAGGTGCATCATGGCTGACTGAAAATGTCTCTGTGAATGACAAGAATAATTTAATAATTAATTAATTAATTAATTAATAGAGAAAAACAGACCAGCAATAGACTGGTCCTTTTGAACCTCTCCAGAGAAGAAGACTGAACATTGCCCATAAGCTTGTCATGAGGGGCTCATAGAACAATGTTCCACTCATTGGGCTGAGCATCAGGAGATGATGGAGACAACATCTTGCTCTAAGCCACAACAGAGCCTTTAAAAAGTGGACTGAGCCAGCTGCACTCACTTATTTAACTATCTCATATATATTAGAGACCTTCAGAACACTGAGTTTAATTTGACACCTGGTAAGTTTTACCTTATTTTTTAGTACTAGGAACAGAGACTTGAGAGTTTAAAAACAATATAAATTGATAAAAAAGAGAGAAAGATTTAAGAAAGCTATAAACACACTAGGAAATCAGAGGAATTTGGAACATTTGTATTTTTTCTGTTAGATTTGAAACATAAATATATAATTAAATAATACACCTGTGGGAAATGTCCAACACAAATTAAATCTATATTAGGAAATGAGATTCTTTGAATGTTCCAAATGGACAGTAGAGGGGACTAAAGGACCAAGAAGAAAGAAAGAAAAAAGGAAAGTGCATTTATCAACTTTTAAACTAAGGTTTTAAAATGGCCAACCCTGGCACGTTTTTGAGTTGCTTAAAGAGTTCTTTGAAAACATGGGCTGCAATATTAATAACTAATATCTTGGAAAGCATCCCAGCTCAATGGTTAAATCGTGAGAAGATGTTGTTAAGGGAGACTTTCAAAAACAACATTCCTGTCACAGGACTAGGACTTGTAAGCATGGAATACAGTATAATAAAACTGACCAGAAAAACAAGAAAAATCAAGAAAGGACTTGGACAAAAGAGTAGCTGTGACAAGAAACTCTGGACCTCTTTACAGGATTTATGAAGTAGCTTGGATAAAAATCTGAAGAATCTTTTGCCAAAGATTGATGAATGGTCAAATCCCGCAACACCACCGGAAGGAATTAATGGCCAAGATTGTGAAGTGCAAAAGGAAGGATACAAAGCTGAATCATTTGATCGGCAATAAATTATGTTTTTGATATTTCTGGTAGTTTCTAATGGACTTTTTGCTGAATCAGGACTGAAAAGATAACATCTGGATTGTGTGTGAGTTAGAATAAGGGAAGTTTTGTTTGCAATTTTAAAAGAGAGTGAAGATTCATGTTAGCTTGGGCTATGTGTGTTGAAAGTTAGAAGCTACTCTTGATTATTCGTTTTTATTCCCTTTCTCTCTTTATCTTTCAGAATCTTTCCTTTTTTCTCTTCACCTTTTAACTTTTTTTCTGGGTTTTCTTTACAATAGTTATTACCAAAAAAAAAAAAGATCTGGAAGGGAAGGCATGTCTATTAAGGAATGTCAACTGATGGGACCCAGGAGGAGAGATTTTTTTCTGTCACGATGGCTGCCCTGAGGAATATCACTCCCTCACCCAGAACTTAGATTGGTCCTTAGTCTTCTAGACCCTAGGAAGTACATGAAGTCTTGGCTCTGCCATTGTGCAGATGTGGTGCCTTGGAAGCAGCTCTGTGAAATGGACCTTTGATTTGTATTCTTCACTGGCTGACTGACATGTTTTGTATTTAACTGAGCTTTTCATGGCGGCTTCAATATGATTCTATGTTTGTTGTGTTTTATATTTTATTCCAGTTATTTTTAATAGACAGTGCACGGATAATGTAAAGGACTGGATTGGGAGCAATGAGCTGAAATTAAACCCTGGCATGATGGAAGGGCTCTGGGTTTGGAGTTCATTGATCCATGGAGAATTGCCCTCTCTGGTCTTGGATGGAGGGGCAGAGGTTCTGATCAGTTCTGGAGAACCGGTAGTGGAAATTTTGAGTAGTTCCGAGAACTGGCAAATATCACCTCTGACTGGCCCGCCAACCCCATCTATTCTCCGCCTCTGCATCAGCTGAGTCTTCTTTGGTTGCCTGGCAAAGGAGAACGGAGCTGGAAAGCAGGTTAGTGGGGTGGGGAGGGAATGGCATTTTGCTGTAACCTTCCCCCAGGAGTGAGATGGGAATGGAGATTTTGCAGTATCCTTGCCCTGCCACGCCCACCAAGCCACGCCCACAGAACCATTAGTAAAAAATTTTGAATCTCACCAATGGGGGGGGGCACTGCCCGACTGCCCCTGCGCCTCATCTGGCGGTTGTCCTGGATTCACGGCTCCTATTCAAAAAGCAGGTAGCAGTTGTGACAGGAGGGCCTTTGAACAACTGCCCTTTCCTGCATCGGGAGGCTCTCTGCCTGGTTATTCCTTTTCTAATCATCTCCATTTTGAGTACTGTTTGGATTGCTTGTCATTGTTTTTGTTTTGGGGTTTTACCTTTGTAAACCACCCAGTCTGGGTTGGACAGCCATATACATTTTCTTAAATAAAGATTTGTGAGCCTCCAAGAGTCACATTCAGTTTGTCCTTGCTTATGCCCAGCAACCAAAATTAGGGGGCTTAATGACAGACACTTGTAATTGGGCCAATCACAGCATTCCCCTCGTTGTATGATCACCATTTGCAACTTTTACCCACAGCTTCCAACAGCCAGTTTCAAAGGAGAAGAAGTCAGCAGGAGGCAAATTCCCCACCCCATTTTCCTACTGATCGATCATTCTTTATTTGGGATCGCAGGTTACCGTCTCCAGCTCTGTTCTCGGGGGGAGGGGGAGAGAGACTTTTGGCTTCATACAAGGAAAACAGCAGAAGCAGCAGAAGTCTTTCTTTCTCTCCCCCAAACTCTGCCAGAAATGAGTTTTTGCCAGCGCAGCCTCTTGGAGCAGGAGGCCTTGCAGGGTCCCAAAGACTCATTTCTGGCAGAGTTTGGGGGAAAGAAAGAAAGACTTTTGCTGTTTTCCTTGCATGCAGTCAAAAGCAAAAGAAGAAAGAAGCGGAAAGAAGCAGCCCGCTGGCCAGGCCAGGCGTATGGGGTTTCACCCTTTCCCTCCTCCCCTCATTACCCCGTGTTGTTTGCAATGCAAACGACATAAGCCTTGTGGATGGCGCAGCCTTGTGTTCCTGCACAGCCTGAATTAATTGCTTTCAGGGGGGACATTTCTCTGAGGATCACCAAAATTTTCTCACGGACCACCAGTGGTCCCCGGCCCACTGCTTGGTGATCGCTGCATTAAAGTGTTGTGGACAAATCCAGTCCTTGTTTGAAGATCTCCAGTAAGGAGAAGATGTTGGTTCAAGAGGCAGCATACTACCTCAGTGGACATTTCAGTGAATCCAGATTGGGCCATGCTTGTTTGTTCTGCTTTGACAGTGTGCAGCATAGGACTGAGGGCATCCTTCCTACATCTGGCATGCATGGAAAGTAAGCCCCTCCTTAATCTTTATGGAAGAAATCTGTAACGTTCCTCTTTCTCAGGAGGCATCTTGAGGAGCCTGAGCGCTGCTTGTCTGAGTATGGAGCATGGATGCTGTCCACTTATGGCCCTTCTGCTTCCTATCAAGTAGAAGCAACCTGGAACTAAGGAAAACTTCCTAACAGTGAGAACAATTAAACAGTGAAAAGGCTGGCCTCCAGAAGTTGTGGGTGCCTCATCACTGGAGGCTTTCAAGAAGAGACTGCAGCCATTTTCCTGAAACGGTCTAAGGTCTCCTGCTCAAGCAAGGGGGTTGGAGTAGATGATCTCCAAGGTCCCTTCCAACTCTGTTAGTCTGATATTTTTGTTAACTATCCTAAGGGAAGCAGTCGTCTGCTGGGCAAAGCAGGCTGGCTAAGAGCTTCTTTGGAGTGAGTCTTGAAATCAGGCTTATATCAGCTCCTGTACTAATTTTAAAGCCTAATTCAGGGCTATTAATTTGCAAAGATACTTCTCACAATTTGGCGGAAGCATTAGGGCATAAAATTGGTCTGAAAAATAATTGCTCATTGATATCACCAGTTTTGCAACTTCTCTCAACTCATGAATATGACAGGCAAGTTCAAGACAACTCAGTGACTTTCCTTTATGGGTTTTAGCAGCCTTTTGCAGAGGGAATAGATAGAAACCTTTGGGTGCAGTTGGACCAGACCTCTCTGGTCTTCCTGCCTCAGCAGGTTTGTGTGGCTGGCTGGGGCTTTTGAGCCTATGGAGGTTGCTCAGTGTTGCCCTGGATCTGGAGTAGTTCAGAGTTCCTAGCACCACCTGGAAATAAGGAGAAATTTTCTGATAGGGAGAACAATCAACTGATGGAACAGAAGTTGCCTTCGGAAGTTGTGGGAACTTCATCCCTGGAAGCTTTCAAGAAGAGGCTGGACTCCCATCTGTCAGAAATGGTGTCAGGTCTCCTGCTTGGGTGGAGGGGGGGTTGGACTAGATGACCTACAAGGTCCCTTCCAACTCTGTTAATCTGTAAACATTTCTGGCTACAATTTTGAGGACAGATCCTTTATCCAAGTGGCACAATGAGTCCATCCCTAATACTTTCATCTCACGGCAACCTGCTAATTATTTACCATTTCTGCTTTTAAAAATGGGCTTTGGTTTAATTTTTGAGTGTATTGATTTAAAACTTTGTTTGTTTTTATTGTAATTGCCTTATTTAAGAAGGTTGCGTTGTAAATCACTTAGGGACCTCTGGGAGGAAGCATGCAACCAGAGCTAACTAATAAATAATCAGTGCTAAATAAATAAAGCATGGAAACACCAAGGAAGGAATCTGGAGTTTTTGAGTTCTCCCCTTCTTCACAGTCATGTCGCTCTGCCTCTGAAAGGATGTTGCACAAAATGAAGACATCTGGATTCAGCACGAAACTCGCAGGCTGTCAAACATTCAGAACATCAAGCTGTCAAGCTGGCAGGGCAGGTGCCCAGATGGCTCCTTGCTGGAAAAATGTCTGGATCCTGCAGGCAAAGCGGCCCAAAGGGAGGAACGGCACTGATGCTCTTTCAGCACTGCCCAGGAGGGGCTCTTTCTCCTTTCCCAAGGGAAGACATCTGGCTACAGAACTCCGCCCTCAGGCCCAGCCTTGGGCTCCCCAAAAGCAACTCTTCCAATTTCCTTGCAGGAAGAGAAGCATCCCGGACTGCCTCAAGCTGCTGCTGAAGAAGGGAGGAGGAGGGCCCAAAAACGGGACTCGGCGGCCTTTGGAAACAAGGCCTGGGTCTTCCTCTGCTCTGTAGCCTCCTCTTCCACTTCCACTTTCCCTTCCTTCCATCTTACTGCTTTCTCCAACATGCTCAGAATGCCAAGGCCCCCTTCCACAGCTGTTGGGCTGCTGAAATTCTCCTCCTTGCTTTCTTAAACTTTCACAGAAGCATTTTGCATCCAGAAAGTAAAATATGCAGATTAGCTACATAACTGAAAAATTGCATACAAATTAATTCAGAATTACTGTTCCATAACATAAAGAAAAGCTAGGCAGCAAAAAATAAGCTGGAATTAGCTGGTGCCAGAAAGTGTTTCCTTGGGGGAAGAAGATGGTGCCCATGAATTAAACATTGTAAATTAAAAAAAAAAAAATTAGAATTACTCCTCAGAGGACCTCATACAGGAACCAGACAGTGGTTGGTCCAAAGAGAGGTTTTCTTTGGGAGCACTGGCCCGGGGCATTGTGGCTTCCCTTCTTGGAAGAGCCAGGGGAAGGTGAACCTCCTGTCCTGTGGCAGCAGCGGTGGGATTCAAAGTTTTGAATAACCAGTTCTGTGGGCGTGGCTAGATGGACGTGGCCATGTGACTGGGTGGGCATGTCTTCTTCTTCTTCTTCTTCTTCTTCTTCTTCTTCTTCTCGTTTTCTTCTTCTTCTTCTTCTTTCTTCTTCTTCGTCTTCTCTTCTCTCCTTCTTCTTCTTCTTCTTCTTCGCTCTTCTCTTCCTCCTCCTCCTCCTCCTCCCTCCTCCTCCTCCTCCTCCTCCTTCCTCCTCCTCCTCCTCTTCTTTCTTCTTCTTCTTCTTCTTCTTCTTCTTCCATCTTCTTCTTCTTCTTCTTCTTCCTCCTCCTCCTCTCCTCCCTCCTTCCTCCTCCTCCTCCTCTCCGTCCTCCCTCCTCCTTCGTTCTTCTTCTTCTTCTTCATCTTCTTCTTCCTCCTCCCCTCCTCCTCCTCTTCTTTTTCTCTTCTTCTTCTTCTTCTTCTTCTTCTCTTCTTCTTCCTTCTCTCTTCTTCTTCTTCTTTCTTCTTCTTCTTTCTTCTTTTCTTCTTCTTCTTTCTTCTTCTCTTCTCTTCTTGTCCTTCTTTTCGCAGCATCCTCCCTGTTTTTGTTTTTTTTTTTTTTTGCGTCCTGGGCCTCAAGCAAGCTGCTCCCAGAAGGCTTCCCTGGGACCCAGGAGGCAAAAAAATGGAGCACTGGGGGGCAGGGACAGCACCCCCTCAGAACTACCCCCCCCCCGCATGCCCCTTTGCCTCCTGGGCCTGGGGGAAAGCCTGCTGGGTGCAAGCGAGTAAGACAGAGAGACGAGCTCCTGGCACAGGACCGGAACAGCTGATTGTCAGGAGGGGAAAAAAGAAAATATCCTTCAGGTGGACTGGGTGGGGAGAATGCATGTGTGTTCTGTCGGAAAGAAGCGAGTGAGACCGGGGTTCCAAACAAAAACTCTTTATTTCAAACCGCTAGTAAAGAAACGGGAGATGGCAAGCCGTGGCAGCCCATTTATATAGCGGCCTAGCCCTGCCGGCTTTGTGGCCAATGCCAGTTATTCAATTCTTCCCGGCCATTTCGCGGCTTCCAGATTGGTTCCTAGCGAACCAATCCGTACGTGGCTTTTCGGCCAATCGAATGAAGTACTTGGAACCTACCAAGTCCATACTAAACACCCCCCCCTTTATTCATCAGTCCAACGTGGGTGACGTAGTCGCACAGGTAGGTGGGACTTTTCCTAGCTCTAGTTGACCCTGACGGTGGCTCAGTCTTGTTTTGGTCTTCAAGCGGTTCGGACGGGATCGCTGCTTCTCTCGACCTTCTCCATGGAACCTCTGGAAGGGTGAGTCAGCCATGCTGCTCCTGCCTGAGTCTCTCGGGCCAGTTGAGATGGCTCCGCCGCTCCTCCTGGTTTGGCCGGGTTGGTTGAAGCTGGCCTAGCTGCCACCTTCAGGAAGGCCTCACTTTCGCATCTCCTGCTCCCGGACTTCTTTCTTGGGTTCATCTAACCGTAGTGCTCTTTTGTTTGGTTAGATTGTCATTTTGCAGAGTTTGTTGTCTTTTTGGGAGGTTTGTCTCTCCCTTTTTTATTTATTTGTACTTCCCCCCTCCTTGGTTGTTTTTTCATCGGAATTTATTATTTTTGTTCTGCGGCGGTTTTGTTGAGGTCTTGGGGAACGATGCTGCGTCTATAAATGTGCCACTTCCATTCCTTCCATTGTCTAAAATTTTAGTCCGTCATGACCTGGGGCCTATGATTCTTTGTGATGGTGTCGCAGTTCGTAGAGGGTCCCTCGGTAAGTTCTTGGAAGACTACGGTCGCCTATTCAACGATTAATGGTAGTGTTGCGGGGAAAGCGATCGGGGGCTTGGGTCCATCCAGTTGAGGTGGAGTTGTTCGTGTAAACACTTGTCCAGGTAGGACCGGTAGTTCTACCCATTACAGTTCAGTCCAGGCTTTCATTTGTAGTGTACTTGCGTATATGGTTGCAAGTTAGTGAGTTGTTGTGTGAGTTCTTGTCCTGCACGCCCCCTTGTCCATCTCTCTTAGGCCCTCCTCAGTTAACCTAGCATCATGCCTTCGCCCTGCCACATTTTGCAGGCCAGCATTGGGCCGGCGCTGTTCAAGGTGGAGATACCCGCTGGGCAGCCAGTATGTGTTTGAACTGAAGGCGGTAAAACTGAGGACCCCATTGTCGAACGAGTACTTCTGGTGAGCGCTGTGCGTCACAAATCGTTTGTCCGAGGCTGATTCAATGACAGCCCCGGTGGTTGTGGGAAGCGATGAGATGACTTCCAACCTTCGTGATCTAAACATCAAAAAAGGTGTTCTCCCGTTCGTTGCCCCGACGGAAGTCAATGTTGCCCCTAGACACGGGCCCCGGGAGTTTCCCAGTTCGTATAGGTTGCCTGGGGCGGGGGGTGTAGGCGCCATCTGCTTTCTGGACAGGCGTGGCGTGTTGCAATACCCAGCGTTTAGTCTTCTGTGTCCAGCCCTTGTCTAGCCAGAGACGTAACCCTGGCCAGGCTTTCATCATACTCATGCCGGGTGAACCTCAGCAACATACTAGGATGGTTTCTTGGAGTGCTTGGGAATTACCACGCCTGTCACCCCATAAATGGCAGTTCCCTTTTCGATAGCAGTGCTCGGTTGTCTGGTACGGAAAGGTTAAAAGTTCGGGAGTGTTTATGTTTATTTTCCTCAGGCCAGCCTTTACCGACCAGGTTCGATATATGCATCGCTGTCAAAGTCTTTGCCGTGGGCTTGGCTGTGCTCTACGATGTCAGCTTGCAGTCAGCGGTAGCTCTGGGCAGAGTCTCCAGTTGGATGTGTGAGGTAGTTGGAGCAGTCATCTTTCTGTGATGGGCAAACGGGAATGGCTTCAGGGGTCGGCCGTGCGAGATGGTTTGCGGGTTGTGGAGTAGCGTGTAGCGAGTAGGCAGCGAGGCACTTCAACACCTATCATTCTAGGAAGACAGAATGTTCGGGGTTGCAGTTTTTCCTGCCAGGGATTCAAGGAGAGGCTGTGGTCAGTTACGATAGGAAAGGGTCACGTAAAGGGTATTCATGATCGTTTGACACCCGGGCGACGATTGCCAGGCTTCACAAATTCAAGTTGGGTTGCAATTTGCTTCGCTTTGGAGGCGTCTTTGAGTAAAAGGCGCCGTGCTTCTCTCTGCCAATCTGGAACTGGTTTACTCAGGATGTGCTGACACCAAAAGGTGATGCATTGCAGGTGACCGTCAAGCGGCCAGGGTGTTGTTAACTGGATAAGAAAGATGTCTGACTTAATCGGTCCTTAACCACCTTGACAGCTTTCTGTTACCGATCCGCGTTCCAGTCAAACGGGTTTTTAGTCTACCAGCCGGTTGGGGTTCTGCATTGTCGCCTTATGAGCAGGAACAATTGTAAAAAGTTTATGAGCCTAGGAACGCCTGTGAGCATCGGTTTTGTTTCTTGATTTTGGGAGCGGTTTTGATAGCCTTCACCTTCTTTTTCAGTGGCGTGAATGCCTGCTCACTTGATTACAATAGCCCAAAATTTGACTGCCCAATACGTGCCCAGTTTTCACATTTCTCCTTCTTTGACTTTAGGCCTACACTCTAAAGCGAGGTTAAAGAACATTCTCTTAGCCTCGTCTGTAGCCGTCAGCCGTTTTATGCGAGACCATTACATCGTTGAAGTATGGGATGACACCTTTGATTCCGTTAGTAGCGTTCATGATGCTTTGGAAAAATGGCCTGGCAACGCTAACACTGAATTGGAAGCGGTACCATTATTGAATGCCTCCCTGATGCGTTACTATCATTTGTGCCGCTGCTGTTATTGGATCACATGAGTAGTTTGCTATAAGCTGTGCGTAGGTCGAGTTTGCAAATATTTTTTCTCCCCTAGCACGAGTGCAATAAATGTTGAATACTGCACTGGGTATGCGCTTTTGTTTGGAGCGTTGTGGTTCAGAGTTGCACTGTAGTAGTCCCCACAGATGCGCACTGACCCATGGCTTTTACCGGTTTCTACAATAGGGTTCCCACTTGGGGTTGGTCGACTTGTTCTAAACCCCTTTGCGCTTAACAACTTATTCAAACGTTTGTCAATTTTTGGTATTAAGACGCGGAATGAAGCGCGGTTCTGAGCCTTTTAGAGCGAATGGGGCTATTCTTGGGTCTGGCTAAATGAGATTGGGTCCCGCTGGTACTTGCCTAGAGCCCGGTCAAATTACATCTTGAATATCGTGGAGTAGTTCTCCTCCCAGTTGGTCACGCAGCTGTTGATTTCCCGGTCACTCCTGATTCCAAAGAGGTGGCGAAGCCACTTCGATTCCTAGCAGGCCTAGGGCGGATCACAGGATCATGCATAGGGGCAAAGGACTTCGGCATGTTGTTTAAATTCAACTGAAAAATGTCAGCCGAGAGTACAGGGATTTCGATTTTCCCTGGTAGTTCTTTTAGCACAAGTTTTTTTTCTTTAGGTTCTTTTGTGCTTGATGTTTGAATTAGGCGCCGGATGGTAGTTCCAGGATAGCCACGAGTTAAGAGGATGACACTGAGTCGACCTCGCATCTCGCAGGTATCCCCTCGATGCTACCCTATCCCAAACCTTCTTTCCGCTTTTTCCCTCGGCATTATCGATGGGGTGACTTGTCTGAGCGTTTCTCTCTGACACCGGGTTCTTTATTTCGTGTCCAATCGGTTGCGCTTGTCTGTTGTTGTGTTCTGGGGAGGGGGGTGCCGCTCTTTTGGACGTATACTCTTTGTTGCGCAAAAAGATGTGTCCCCTTTATACAAGCCTGGACATATTGCGTCGAGGAATCTGTATTCAGACCCGGGGTAGGTGATTGCCTCTTGCGGCGACCGCACATTGAAAATCCCACCGATTCTTCCTCTTTTCGCCGCCACTTTGGTCTATCTGAATAGAGGTCGCGATGGACATGCTTTGCTCATTCTTCAGGTCACTCTGTATTCGACTCTCGGCCTGGTGGTTGTCGCTATGGGCTGTGTTTTTCCTTCCCTCTGCCATTCTTCTTCCTCGTTGGGACAGTAGGTCAGGAACTGCGTGTCAGTTTTCTCTCATGGGGCTGCTGACTTTTTTTTGCTGCTTCGGCTGGTGTTGCACTCACAATTGGCCAGTTTGGCCACAGTTATATTCGGCCTGTTGAGAGTAGTTTGCGGCTGAAGGGTAGGGAGTCTTTCAGCGAAGACTTTACACAGTTGTCTCATAGCCTCGTCCATTGTTTTGAAACTCAACATGCCGCTCCAATATGTCTCAAGACCGCCACAAAATCTGCAATGGGTTCATCCTCCTTTCTGGTATCGCTTTTTGTAAAATTCATGTCATATTTGATGAGATTTAGACCACGTGCGAATAGTGTGTTCAGGGAGCAGTTTCCATTCAGGGTTGGGCCAGGGTCATGACTGGGCTGTGACGATCTCTGCCAGTTTGGCCAGCGCGCTGTCGCCATTTTGAATGACGCCGGTCCGCGAGTGGTGTAAGGAAACAGGCCCTCGTTGCTGTTGGATCCTTTGAGGATTCTTCCATCTCGTTGCTTTCTGAGAGAACATAAGAAGAGCAATCCACTATGACAATTCCCAATCCCTACATCTGATTGAAGGTGCGGGCAGTGCGTTGTTAACCAGCCATCTCTTTCGCTCGCGGTTCAGATCGCCGCTGGTTCGTCTCTGCTTCTACGATGATCCCACCTTCGTCGCCAGTGTTCTGTCTGGAAAGAAGCTGAGACCGGTTCTCCAAACAACAACTCTTTATTTCAAAGCACTAGTAAAGAAAACAAGAACAGTAGCCCAAGCCGCGGGCAGCCCTTTTATATAGCGGTAGCCTGCCGGCTTGTGGCCAATGACAGTTATTTAATTCTTCCCGCTGTTTGGTGGCTTCCCGGATTGGTTCCTAGTGAACCAATCCGTATGTGGCCTTTTTGGCCAATCAGAATGAAGTACTTGGAACCTACCAAGTTCCATACAGAACACAGTCAGCAATGTCAGGCATGCATACAATGTTGTACATGCGTGGTAAGGACTGACTGGGTGGGGAGGAGAGGGGCAGGGGGAGAGGGGGAGGGCCAGCCAGGGGCACAAATTGCTGTTCTCTGAACTGTGCTGAATCGTAACTACCGGTAGAATCCCACCCTGTGTGGCAGGTTGAGAAAGGCTTCCTCTCTGGCAACTCCAGGGCAACTCCACCTCACTTTAGACAGGATAGCCTCAAAAGGAAGGAGTACTTGCATTTGTACGATTCCCGGGTCCAGGTTTGATGTAAGATGCCATTCAGTTATAAGTCAGGACATTTCATATGAACTGGGCTCCGCTTGCCCTCCTGATGCTTTAAATTTGGAAGATTTTACAAGCAACTATGATTTGGTCAACCATTCCTAGTATCATACTCTACTGATCCTTACAAACATTTTTTCTTGTTGGAAAATGGATGGATGAAAAAATAAATGGATGTGTTGGGTTACCCACAGCATATTTTTCCTTCCTCAGGAGTCTAATATGGGCTTGAGAGGTAAACATATCTGGTGAGTCACAAGTTGAAGCATATTCAGCTGCATCAGCAAAAGGAAACCACAGGTGGATGCTTAACAGTTCTCACTTTCAGGACATTTCTCTTTAGTCCCAGGTTGGAGCCTCTTCTGATGTGATTCCCACCCATTGCTCCTTGTCCTGCCCATAGGTTGCTGTGCAGAATAAACCAACCCATTCTTCCCTGCAGCAGCCATCCAAACCCACAGCTTGAGTATCGTTCCCACCCTAATTTCAGCTTTGGGGCATCATATTCATTGTGTGAATGTTGCCAATCCCAAACGGTAACATGTTTTGCACTTTTTCTCCCTGACCGTCTGCAGCTCTTTCTGGAAAGTGGGAAGCTTTCTGCCTTATTGATTTTGCATCTCAAGTGTTTGTTTTGTATATTGGTACTTGGCTTGCTTATAACACTTTTAATTCCCCTGAGAGTATTTCCAGATCAGCTTCTGCTGTGAGGCTAAGCTAGGACTTGTCTCTCTGCACAGCAAGGGGCCAGTCAAAAGCTTGCTCTGCAAAATCTTTCTCTCGTAGACTCTTTTCTCTTTTCCTCCCTGGGTTTTATGTACAAGATAGACCTTGCTCTACATGTCCCGAATCTCTTCTGTGCCACCATCCATGGGCCTTCCCACCCATGGGAAGTTTGGAGTCCTGAGTTTGCAACAACTGCATGTCTTTGTCTCCTACAGTGACTTTTATATCATACAACACTTTTGATTCTCCTGAGCAAGCCCTTCAGATTCTACTGTAACTGTGTTTTTACAGTTTCTCCCTTTACCTTTATGTGATTATATATATATATATTGGAGAGTCTGTTCTAATATTCTTTGGAATTGGAACTTGATTTGACCACTCTTCTCCATTGTCACTGTAGAGCCCACTCATGGTCTTTTTCCATGTAACAAAAAGGCTGAACATGTCAAAATAAGCACCCAGAGTCCTTCTCTGCACACTTACTTGACCTCTTTTTTCCAGAGTCATGTAGGAAGTTAGCACCTACACCTCTCCTAGAGAAATGAAATACCCTAGGAAAAATTGAAAAGGCAGAATATTTCCCCTAAAAAGAGTAGAAACTCAGAAGCAGAAGCTCACCCCCCACCTTTGCTAATGGTGGGGGGCATTAAGGCCAGGGCCAGAGTATTCTATATAACAAAGGCCTCTGCCCATCTCACCACCTGGCCTGGGAAGATTGCATCAGCCAGCACTTAGGTGAAGCCATGTGGTCCAGGCAAAGCCTACAAAGTTAGCTAAGACCCTGCCCCTGGGAGTCTCAAAGTCAATGGGATACAATTCTGACACAGGAACAGCAAACACTAAGGTGGGGCCCAACAGAGGTCTCAGAAAGAGTGCCTCAGCATCTTGTCCCTTTTCTTTTCCTTCACCCAACATCTTGAAGCATGTTATCATCCTTTTCACTTTGGAACTCCAAGCCATGTGGTCCTGTTCACCATTAAACCATCTTTCCAAACAGTCTCCATGTTTCCAGTGTCTTTTCCCCCACTTGGAACTGAACCCAGAAGGACATTTCTTCCAACAGTTAGTCAAGACTCTGTCAACTCTCTAGCATAGTGTGGGTTTGCTCTGATTCCAGATTGCCAGCTTTGAAGTGCAAATGGCAGAGGGAAAGAGTGTGGTTTGAATTGCCAGGATCCCAGGCTCTTCATCAGCTCATCAGCTCATCAGCCATGGCTGGTGCTGTTGATGGTGGTGCAAGATTTTGCCTGGAGCTTTCTAGTGGCTGAGTCAGATAACCCAACTATGCTGGTTTCTTTGAGTGGTGTTGCAGCTAAACCATGGCAATGCATGAGGTGGACTGGAAGCATGGGTGGTCCTTGCTTCTCCTTTGGTTTCATATGCTGCCTAGTGGCCCTCTGGGCAGGACTGGCCATGAGTTCACCATCCTCGATCACTGCTGGCCAAGAGAATCTGCCTCGAGGTCTTGCTAGAGTTGGGTCTGCCCCACACAATCATCAGAGGAGTTTTGTGCAGGAGGGTCAGCAGATCTGCTGTGAAGCTCTGTGGAACAACAGCTCTGTCCTCTTTCTCTCTCATTATCCTTTGCCAGCCCTGTCCTCCGATGGGGGGGTCTAAAGGGGGGAGTGCCTCACCCCCCCCCCCATTTCATCCTGATGGGCTGGTCTCCAATTCTGCCAGCTGCCTAAAAGCTGCTNGGGGGGGGGGGGGGGGGAGAAGTTCTTCTGTATCCAGGGGCTTATCATCTCGGCTCCTGGATGGGCTGGCATTGCCCCAGTGCATTATCTGGGGGTCATCTTGGAGTTGCAAATCCTGATCATAGCCCAGAGGACCTTTCCTCAACTTTGCCTTGTATGTCACTTATGCCCTTTCTTGGGTCAGGAAGTCCTCTCGGTCACTCATGGCCTGTTCCTCTCCTGTGTGGACAACATGCTCTGCACTGAGCTGCCCTTGGAGAGGACCTGGAAGCTCCTGCTCCTGAAAAATGCAGGGGTGTGGACAGTTACGGGCACCTCTGAGGCCACCCAGGCATCACCTCTGCTGCATGAATTGCACTGGGTGCCAGTTTGCCTCCAGGTGCTGCTCAAGATGTTGGTTATTTCCTTTGCATGGCATGGGACCAGGTGATCCGAGGCACCCTCTCATCCCTATTAACTTCAACTCACCTCACCCTGTCTAGCAGAAAGGGCACATTATTAACCCCTTTGGTGAGTTCTAGGATGAGAGCCTCCTCTGCCATTGCCCCACCCTGTGGGACCTCTTCTCCCTGGGCTGGAAGTGAGGTTGGCAACCCTTCCGGAAGAGAGTTAAGACAGACTCTGCCATCTGGGTTCAAGGCCCTGGCTGGTGCCTTGTGGAAGCTCTCTCTCTCTCTCCCTCCCTCCCTCCCTCCCCCCCTCTCTTTCTCTCTAACTTCATAAGTTTTTATATGATTTCTCTGGTCTCTTTTTACTGAGACTTCCCACACAGAGTACAGACAGATGGGCCATATATAAATGTGATTAATAAATAAGATAAATAAATGAATGTGATTTGGATGGGAATGTAAAATTGCAGCCAATCCTTCTGCCTCCCTGTCTTCCTTCAGCTTTTCTACATTTTCTCTTGAGACTAACTATTCTTCCTTCCTGCTGATGTTTCAGAGTTGTATCTTTAGCTGTTAGGTGCCCATGTACAGGCAGGTGAATACCAATAGTTACTTCCTCTGGCAATTCAGTCACAAGATTAGCACTGGTTTTCTCCACCTGATCCAAGATTTAAAGGCATAGCAGACAATCTTTCGTTTGCCCAAGGAGAGCAGGGACAGCCTGAGCCCATATGGGAGACCTTCTGCCTGGCTCAGTGGCTGCCAGTGTCCAAGGTGCCTTTGGCTTCTATGGATGCCGTGACCCCTTTTTGCTGGGGAAGCTTGGTTCGGTGTTTTCTTGAATTATATGTCAGTGTTTCTCAACCTTGAGAACTTTAAGATGTGTGGATTTCAACTCCCACCCAAAAAAGCTTTGGTGGCACAGTGGTTAGAATGCAGTACCGCAGGCTAATTCTGCTGACTACCGGTTGCCAGCAGTTCAATCTTCACTGGCTCAAGGTTGACTCAGCGCTCCATCCTTCTGAGGTCAGTCAAATGATGACCCAGATTATTGGGGGCAAGATACTGATTCTATTAAACAGTTTAGAGAGGGCTGTAAAGTCTAAGTGCCATTGCTAACTCCTAGATTTCCCTCTGAGAGTTTTTAGTCCACATGTCTTAAAGTTCTCAAGGTTGAGAAACACTGCCCTACATGACAACTAACAGACATTTTTGAACTACTTTTTCTACTTCTTAACAGGTTTTTGCCTTCTTTGGAGCTTCTGTTCTTTTTGGTTCAGATTGTCGAAGAGGTTTTGTTCTCTGGACATCGCTTTTTCTCTTGGAATTTTGGCTATTCCTGCTCTGAGACTTTGGCCAAATTTGAAACTCCACTGTGAGTGTCTTCTGAGTCCCTGGCTGCTGAATAATTCTCCACCAGTTCCACTGCCTATTTTGCATTCAGACAGAAACCAACTGGGCTTGGTAGGACTTGCAAGGACTGTGGGCTATTTCTAAATTCTACTTCTACTTCTACTTCTCTGCCCTGGCCACATGACTCCTAAACCCAGTAACTTTGCCCTTAACTAATCCTGTGCTCACCAGAACGCTCTCTGTCTCTCTGCTGGATGCATCCTTGGTTATTTCACCAGGGCCAGCATCCTCTTCTTTGCATTCTCTTCCTCTCTGACTGGAGGAGCAGAAGTTTCTTCAGGTGGGTCTGGACCAGGATTTCAACTGAGGCAGGAAGGCCTCTCAACTATTGGAGAGAAAGCTTTGGCATCTCCTCCATCTGCCAACTCAGGGACTTTATCCTGGCAGGCAAAAGCTCCCAGCAGCTGCCAGAACCTGTCATTTTGTCTCCCTGGCCCAACCGTTGCAATTGGCATTGGGTCCTGGAGCTCTTTCTGCCTTTTGCGCTCTCTCTCTTGTCTTAAACACATCCTGGATGTTTGGCCTCATTAGGTGCTTTTTCTTCTACAGGCTTCTTTCTGCAGAGTTGTCTGTCCTCCTGCTTTGCCAGGAGCCTTTGTTGCGTAAGCCTTTCTTGGAAAAGTTCTAGTTATTCCCCTCACCCTCCTGGCAAAGATGGGGATGCAGTTTGGGAAATATTGTCTCCACCCTCAACAGCTGTGAGGTGTCTTGGATTGACTTTGGGTTCTGCCACCTTGACAACTGTTCTTGCCTGGAGCTCCAACTGTGGCTGGCTCTCCTCCCTCAAGCGCTGCAGCCTCGGCTCCTCAGTCCTGGCTTTGCCCAGCCTGCATCCCTGAGCATCTCCACCAACCTTTAACAAAGGCCACCTGCAGGACCTCACCTCTGACTCCACTGGGGCTTGCAAAGCCTCTGGATCTCAGCAGAAGAGCTCAGCCCAAGCCATCCTTTCTGTTTTGGCCGCAGGCTTTTATTCACAACACTGTGCCATTTGTCTCCCAGGCCCCATCCCTGCCAACACATTGTCCTGGAGGCTAGATGTTTGCAGGGTGAATCAGATCAACTCCACATGAAAACCTGCCTTTCGTTCTGCTTTATTCATTACACAAAGAACACTGCTTTCTCTTTCACTCATGCAAGGCGAATCAGGTGAGCTGTAGTTTATCTTACCCAAACAAATGTCTTTGTCCAGTGTCTCTAATAGTTTAGGCTGTAAAGGATCTTCGTAAGCAGTAAAAGTGCCAGTGAATTAATTGATTGTTTGGTCTCATGTTCCTAGGTTATTAGATTGTCTGGTTTCCTGTCTGCCATATAATTCTTCTAATGAGGAAGTGTTTAACTTCAGACTGTAATTCTATGTATAGCTGCCCCTAAAGCTCCCACCAGAGTTAATCAAGGGCTTTATTTATGCTTAGCTGGCAACCTCTCATGACTGTCATATTCAAGTTCATATTATTTCTTCTGCTTCTGCTTCTTCTGCTCAGATAGGCATAATCCTTCAAAGTCTGGTCCCCTTTTACTTTCCTTAGTTTTCTCACCACCCAAAATTCTTCAGTGTCCATCCTAGAATCAGCAGATCTTCAACAGCAAATGCTATCTAGATTCATTTTGATTGGATTGATCCATTTTGATACTAGCCATCTTCTTCCTCTCAAAACTCCAGTGGCAACTGCCCCTTCCTGCCCATTCATCTACACGTTCACTTCCTTTTTCTCCTCCCACCCCAGTGAGAAATCTCTGGGTGTGAAATTGCTTACATGTTTCATTCCCTGCTATTTCTTAGATTGAGCTTATCACCTCCAGGCACGGCTTGCTTGTCTGGAAGATTATGTGAACGGATGGCAGGAAGGACTTCGCTACACAGTTGTGTCACAATCTGCCTTCTTGGAACTTAAGCCCAATAATCTGTGTCCTATTCAGATCTTCATTCTAAGTTGTCATAAGATGATAATAGAATTATAGACTTGGAAGAAAGCTTGGAGATCTACTTCAACTCAGTTGAAGCCCAGGCCGAACTATAGGCCAGTGGCTGTTCAATCTTTTCTTGAAAACCTCCAATAATGGAGCATCCAGGACTCCAGCAGATAGGCAGATTGCCTAATGATTGTGGTCAGGAAATTCCATCTTATTTTGACTTTGGATTTCTCACTGTAGCATGTCCAGCCATTGGTTCTTGTCCTACACTCAGGTAGTATGCAGAACAAATTCAGAGCCTCTTTCCCTGTAATAACATTGGAATAATATCAGGTCTATCTCCCCCTCCTCCCAGCCTTCTCTTTTTTAGGTAAACACAGCAACTTCCATTAACTGTTCTTCCCTCACCATTTTTGTTACTTGTCTTGCACCCCTTCTCTTCTTCAATGTAATTCTTTTCATTCTGATATTGTCACAAGACAATATAAATTATTCCAGGTGTAGTTTGACTATGTCAGGCTACAGAACTTTTCCCATTCACTTAACTAGAATGAACTTCTGAAAATGTACCAAAAAGGAATCCTTTATTGAGATGAGACAATTCATGTAGGAGTGCAAAGCAGTGTCTGAGATCTTTCAGGCATACAGGGATACATAAAGGAGTTTATAACCCCTCCCCTTATCTTGATGTGTATTTAGTGAAACAAAAGCCAGTATGTTAATTCCTCCCCACCCCTTTTGTAAGGAATGATTTTTTTCACAGTTTCCCAGGACATACCCAATTTCCCCCCAACCCCTTTTTAGAATGAACTTTTCCAGAGGTTCCCAGGACACATCTCACTGTGGAATTTTTATGATCTTCTCATCTCCTGGCTGTGCCTCTCAGAGGTGAAAAGGTTCTGGCCATCTGGCTTTTCTCCTTCCATTGTATCATGTGTGGGTTATACAAATTTGACAAAAGATTAAATATATTCAGGTTACATCAAGAAAGGATTTCTTTATCAGCCCCCCCCCCTTTTCTTCTTCCACTGAAGAAATGACAGATACATGGATCTGACAATGACCAGTTCAGCTTACAGCAGAACTATTACTTCCAATGATCTCAGTATCATCTCCTGGTTGATGCAGCCCAAGATTCCATTGACTCTTTTAGCAACTGTAGGAGATGGTTGGCTTGTGTTTAATCTGTGGTCTACCAGGATGCCTAGACCATTCTCACCTTGTACCTGTGCATCTGGTTTTACCCTACTAAAATGTAGAAATGCAGGGTGTTTGGTGCTCTCTGAGTTTGGTTGTTTTCTTGCAGACTTTTCATTGCCCAAACTAGGTAACATCATAATCAACATCAAATTATGATGTTACCTAGTTTGGCTGATGAAACGACTGTAAGAGAACAACCAAGTTCAGAGAGCATCAATCGCTGTTCATTTAATCCCTGAGCTACAAATATTCTTGTTTATTGGCATGTAGAACTGTGCATTTCTCTTCATTTAATGAAATACTGCTCAAAAAAATAAAGGAAATACAAAAATAAGACATTCTAGATCTGAATGAATGAAATATTCTCATTAAATACTCTGTTCATTACATAGTTGAATGTGCTGACAACAAAATTACACAAAAATTATCAATGGAAATCAAATTTAGCAACCCACAGAGGTCTGGATTTGGAGTTACACTCAAAATTAAAGTGTGAAAAAAACACTACCTGCTGATCCAACTTTGATGTATATGTCTGAAAACAATCAAAATGAGCTCAGAGTGTGTGTGGCCTCCAGGGGCTCCCGTAATGACCTCCCTAACAACAACCTGGCATTGAGGTGGCAGATGGTCCTCCCTGAGGGAATCTCCTTCCCACACCTGCGACTAAGAGCGATCCCCCAACTCCTGGACAATCTTGGTGCATAACGTGGTGGTGGATGGAGCGATGACATGATGTCCTGAGATGTGCTCAATCTGGATTTCAGGTCTGGGAACAGGCGGGCCAGTCCATAAGCATCAGTTGCCTTCGTCTTGCAGGAACCGCTGACACGACTCCAGCCACATTGAGGATCGAGTGATTGTCTTCGCATTGGACGAACCCAGGGCCAAACCCCACCAGCATATGGCTCTCAACAAGGGTCCTGGAGGATCTCATCTCGATACCTAATGGCCAGTCAGGCTACCTCTGGTAGACGCCATATGGAGGGCTATGCCAGCCCACCATAAGAAATGCCAACCCCACACCTTTACTGACGGGCCACTGCCAAACGGTCGATGCTGAAGGATGTTGACGCGCAGCAGAACATTCTCCATGCGTTCCAGACCTGTCACGTCTGTCGTCACATGTGCTCAGTGATGACACCTGCTTTCATCTATGAAAAGCACAGGGACCGAGTGGTGAATTTGCCAAATCTTTGGTGTTTCTCTGGCATAATGCCAAATGTCACTGCCACGTGTTGGCTTGGAAGCACAACCCCCACCTGTGGAATTCAGGCCCTCATACCACCCTCATTGGAGTCTGTTTCTGGGCCGTTGAGCGCCCATAGGTCACATTTGTTGGCCTGCTGGAGGTCATTTTTGCAGGGGCTCTGGCAGTTGCCCTCCTGTCCCTCCTTTAGCCCAACCAAAGGCGAGGTCGGGTCTGATGCTGCGGTTGTTGCCCCTTCCTACGGCTGCTCCACTTCCTCCTTGATGTACAATTGGCCTGTCTCCTGATAGCCGCGCTCCAATGCTCTGCCACCTCCTGCGACGACACAGCAAACCTTCTTGCCACAGCTCACATTGATGTGCCATCCTGGATGAGCTGCACTACCTGACCACTTGTGTGGGTTGTAGACTCCGTCTCATGCTACCACGAGAGTGAAAGCACCGCCAGCATTCAAAAGTGACCAAACCATCAGCCAGAAAGCCTAGGACCTGAGAAGTGGTTTGTGGTCACTACCTGCAGAATCACTCCTTTATTGGGGATGTCTTGCTTTCCACCTGTTGTCTGTTCCATGTGTACAACAGCATGTGAAATTGATTGTTAATCAGTGTTGCTACCTAAGTGGACAGTTTGATTTCACAGAAGTGTGGTTGACTTGGAGTTACACTGTGTTTGTTAAAGTGTTCCCTTTATTTTTTTGAGCAGTGTATATTGCTGGAGAGGCTCCAATATTCAATATACTAGGATTCTTTCCAACATTGAGCCAGTCTTCTAAAGTACTAGCAGTCCCTGCCCTAGCTTTGTGTGTCAGCACATATGATGAGTCACCTTTCCATGCACTTGTCTGCATCATTGAAAAGCCCAGGACTAATCTTTGGGATGTCCCACTGAATGTCTCTCAGTAGACCCAGAACTTTAAGAACACACATTGAATACACTTGTTCCACCAGTTGTGAATCCATTCATATTATATTGTTCTATTTTATCCAGAAGAAAGCTAGGATCAACTTAAGCTACATCCAGCTTGTCGTACAATCTTCTGAAGAACATGTAACTTCTACCTTTAATTTATGTTCAGCTACGAGTCCAAGATCCAGTTTTACCCTTGTGTACTTGATATATTTCGCCTAAGCAGCAAATTACATTTATCTATCAAATTTCAAGCTCTTATTTTCAACCCCCCCCCCTTTTTAGCCTCTACCAAGGTTTTTTGAAATGTATTTCTGTCTTTTTAGGTATTCACTACCTTGTCCGTTTCTGCGTTGTCTGCAAATTTAATAAGCATTTCCTTCACCTCAGTCAATAATTTATTTTTTAAGTAGAGTCCAAGCCTGAACTTGGGGCTCCCTATTCAAGTTTGATGAGGAAGAAGAAACCCCTAAGGAGCCCACAGAGTATGATTTTTGAGGCTGGTATGTTGGCCCTTCATTTTCGTGCCCCCCCCCCCCCCCCCCCCC
>BHFT01016051.1:23297-35699 GCA_004320025.1 Laticauda laticaudata
GCCCCCCCCCCCCAGCCCTAAGTTGCACTTGGGAGGTGAAAGCAGCCCCATATGGGAATCAGGTCCCAACTACACTGCCAAGACAAGGATTATGCAAGGCCTTGTTCACTGGCTTTCTGTCCTGAGGCACAGGAGCCAGGGCTCTTCCAACCCCATTTTCCAGAAGGTGCCATGGATAGGAGTGTTGCCTTGGGCCCCTTGAAAGCAACTGCTTTTTTCCAGTGCATGAAACCATGGATTGGTCTGAATGTAGATGAGTAACCAACATGGGGCTCGATGCTTGGAAACATGGCCCTCCAGCCCTCTCAGGGTGGAAAGAGAAGTAGAGGCACCTTGATGCCCTAAGTGGGGGTGGGGGGAAGAGATGTCAGTAGCAAGAAAAGTCATTGTAGTTGGAGCAGATGCCATCCTTTCAGTGTGAAGGGCACATCAGTCCTGAGCACCTTTTGCCAGCCCAGAGAGATGTGCGCATGGCCACAAGCCTTGAACACACACCCATATCATCACCTTTTGGGGTGTACCAACCAGACTGGAGCAGGAGGAAATTCTGCCGGGGCTGGCAGTGGAAGAGGGGGCTGCCAGCCAGCCGGGAGGGCTGTTGGATGGGACCCTTGGCTTCTCCAAAGGGTACCCAAAGGTAAGGTGTGAATTTCCCCCTCCCCTTTCATGCCAGGATCCTCTGGCACAGCTGTAAACAAGGTGCTGAGTGAAGTGGAACAGGCTTTTTTCCTCAGGGGATGCTGGAATCCCAGTACAGCAATATCAAGCTTCTTTTTCTGAAAACCCTTCTATTCTAATTTAATACATAATTAAACATTTGATGACTTTTTAAGTTTCTGATGAAAGGCGGGAGAGAGACGCAAGAGGGCGGGCAGTTGGTGCCCACCTCTGAGCAGGAAGCCCGAGCTTCCACTTGCTTTGCCTGCTGCGAGTGGCATCCAGCCTTGGCACACCCACCACTAATGGTGCTTAATGGTCCCTGTAATTGGTGTCTCAAGTTATTCAAAAGTAAATTTACTAGAAAATAATTAGCAATTTTATAGTTCACTACTTCTTCATTTTGTTGATTAAAAAAAAAACCCAGTTGCTTTTTTCCAGTGGCACAATTATATGAGATGGTAAAATAATTTCCCCCAACCTGCAAGATAGGGATTAGGCATGACAGTGTGGAAACACACCAGAGACTGAGAGAATAGATGGAAGAGGTTCTGCTTGCATTATGCAGCAAAAGGAAGGCGCTTGTCAGCTTCACAGGGAGTCTTTGATCTATCCTGACTAGTTTCTGAGCACCTGGGAGTTTCTTTCTCCTGGACCGGCGAGATTCCAAGGCTGACTTCAGGCGTTACTCCAAATACGGGCAGTCAGATCCTGAAGCTGGCCCACAACTCCGCTCGAGGGCTCAAGCACCAAGAAACCTGCCACCGGAGGAGTTAGGAGTAAATGAGGCTGAGTGTGGATGCCAAAATAGAAAGAAAACAGGGAGTCCTAAGGGAGACTGAGCTCAGGCCAGGGCTGAGAAGGACTGGACATGAAGCGTTCGGCTGCATGGCCATGGAAGTGGTCCAAGGTGAGGAGACTGGAGAGTGCCCCTTTCAGGGCAGCAGGAAAACCAGAGCATGGGGGCTTCTCCCATCTCCACAGTGTAGAAAGTCAGAGCCTACCCCCTTCTAGAAGAATGAAATATTTCGAGGAACATTAAAAAAAGTCAGAATATTATATTTCCCCAAAGGGAAAAATGGAGAAACATGTTTTTAGAGGCAGAAAGCAACCCCGACTTTCCTTAATAGCCCTCAGCAGATGTCAGCACTTAAGAGCCTCCCTTCTACCCCAGGGACTCTGCCACCAAGCAGTGACAGCTGGTTGTTGAGGTTGGCCTTCAAACTTTGTATCTCGGTTCGAATGGTCGTCTCTTGACTGGGCTCCCAGGACTGCTCTGAAGATAGCCCAGGAATCTAAAATAATGACTCTGTCCCTAACGCGTCAAAAGAAAGATGAAGTAGAATGATGACAGAAGGGATAATCATACATAAAGGACAGGAAATTGGGTTTGACGAGGAAAATGGAATTGATGGTTGCAAATTATATATAAAGAAGAGGGGAAAAAACAGAGCAATTGGATGAACATGAGACCTAACGATGGAAGGATGGAGGGAAACGTTTTAAAGCATACAAGTTTTGATACCAATATTATGGCTGGTTGATGGTCTCTTATGAGGATAGGAGTTTGCCCACTCTGTTATACAGAACAAAGAGTTGGACATGTCAGGAGAAACATAAATAGTTGAGTTGGTTTGGTGAGGTAAAGAGGGCTGGATGAGGAGGAAATCCCAGACCAAATCTTGGATGAATGAGTGAAGAGACGACCATTTGAACCGAGGTATCAAAGTTTGAATGCCTAGCCTCAACAACCACCTAATGCTGTTTGGTAGCAGAGCCCCTGGGGCAGAAGGGAGGCTCCATTCAGACACTAGGGCACACCATGGTTAGCAGCAGTCCTAGTTAGGCTCCCGTATCCAAGAAAGTGGTCAAGGGAGAATAGCCAGCCAAGGGCAGGACAGAAGGGAGAGGAACAGCAGGGGTGCCAAGGAGCTCTAGCTTTGTTTTCTTCTCCCACCATAGCTTGGCTTTCCCTCTCTCTGCATTTTGCACAGTGCTGCTTATTTCCAAAGGAAAGAGGGTGATGGGGGTGTAATAAAAGGAGGCGTGCCAGGATTAAGGATGTTGCTAAACTACAACTCCCAGCATCCTCCTCTGTGGCCTGTGCTGACTGCCATTGTGGTTTGGCAGCAGTGGGAGGCCACACTGTGCCCCCCAGCCCTCACAGTTGGGTCAGTGAGAATCAGCAAGGTCTGTTCAGTGTGAAGACCTCTCGTTGTCTAGATAGGAGCGGCTCTGAGGAAAATGAAACGAGCATTAAGAGGATTCTGTGCTTTTTCCCTGCATTTAATTTACTCTTCTAGAGCCAAAAGGGAGTAATATTTTCTCAGCGTTGGTACCCCACCTCCCCCCCATGACCCCCCCTTTGCCAAAGGCAGCTGTCCCCCCCACCCCCAACCCCCCACCCCAGAGCTGATAAATGCAGCAGAGAGAAGAAGCTGCTGTTGCAAGATTTTATTGTGGGGTGAGATTAGCTCCAGATGGAGACTTTGCATGTCTGCATCGTTCAGGTAGATGGTGGAGACTCAGAGGATGGGGGGAAGGAGGCGGCAACAGGGGGGCAATTTCCCTTCCAGGCAATGAATCCTTCCATTGTCAATGGCTGAACTATAACATTGCCAGCTTTCTGGGACAATGAGTCATCCCGTCTCTGGGAGCAGAAAATTAAGGATAATTTATGCCTTGCTAATTGAAATCAAATACAAAATTCAATCTCTCTGTGCCAGGGAGGCTGACATTTAAACAGGGAAGACAAAACAGAAAAAAAAGAAAGAACGAACGAAAGAAAGGAAAAAAGGGAACGTTTCCTGAGCTGGTGGCTTCCTCAGAAGACAGACGGTCTCCTCCTCGCACAGCAAAAGGCAAGGCTGGCAGAGGAAACGCACCAGCCGTCCAGAAAACAGGAAACCAACCGGCAGCCCTCCGTACAGCGGAATTGGCCCCCTCCTCCCTTGGAAAGGGCCACACCACACCAAGCATGCCGCACCCGGGCAGCCTCCCCACCAGGATGCCGCTTTCCAGAACAGGCTCCCTGAGAACAGGGTGGTCTCCTCTGTCTGCCATAGCAAAAATAAACATCTGAAGAAGACACAGCACAGGATGCAGGACGTGTGAAATGGCTCTTCTTCCCCAGCTGGGGAGCAAGGACACCCAACTCCCCCCCTCTTCTCTCGGGACAGTAGAGGGGGCAGCAGGGCTGGGGGATCTCGGGGCGCCTTCCTGGTCTCAGAAAGTGGGAGGAATCAGGGGCCAAAGGGACCCCCCAAAGCTTTGGCTGCCTCTTCAGTCCGCTGAGCCCTCATCCCCAATGCTGGGGTCAGGGGGCAGTTGGCCCTCCGAAGTCAAGTCAGGCTCTTGTCACTGCAGGTGGATCTGTAGGGAGGAGAAGAAGCAGCACCACCTTGTTACTTGAGCAGCAGCACCCCATTCAGAGAATGACCCCCCCCCAAGGAGTTGGGGCCCCCACTTGGGACAACTCACTGCCCATCTGGCAGAAGACAAAATCTCTCGGGGCTCTCATGAGCGTCATGCGGTTTGGTCAAAGGCCCCATTGGCTGTTTCTCATGAGGGACGGTGCCTGTTTGCTCCATTTTGTCAGGGGCAAGAAAGAAAGAGAGGCGGGCTGTGGCTTCTCTCCTGGGGGGGGTGGCAGATGAGAGGGGCCAGTGTGCCCCAGGCTGCGAGCTGAAACCTCACTTATCAACCACACCAGATGATATTGAATCACCCAGGTGGCCTTGATCACCTTGTTCTTACGCCAGGCTGAGGTTCCTGATGGAGCACACAAGCCAGGCCAGCAAGCAAGGAGGGGGGTCAATCTGTCCTGAGCACGAGTGAGGAATCTGGAGGCCCAGTCTGATGGGATGCAGGGGCCTTCTCCAAATCCTCCAAGGTGTGAAGCTACCGCAGTGGGAGCCTGGGGGTGGGGAGGAGGACGCAAGGGGCATAGCCCACTCAGATCATAACCAATGGTTTATTTTCTCTCTTTTTTTTACGAAGCCATCTACCTGAACACTTTAAATCCTTGCAAAATGGATTGCATGACAGCATCGTTCTCTTTTAATAGATGAAGTCAGAACTTAATCATAGGTGAAAGTCAGCTCTAGCCCATACTTCACTTTTTGTTTGTTAAAATTTATAGTTGCTTTTCCTCCACAAGAGAAAAGAGAACTACACTATGTTAGAATTTTAAGAATTTTTATGAAATGATAGGTATTGTCCTCAGAAAAATTGCTTAGAATACACAGAGGCACTTCAAATGTATTCATTGGAAATGTGAACAAAAGGGGACATTTTACCATGTTTGGTGGAAGTATAAAAAGCTAGAATATTCTGGATCCAAATACTTGTATACAGGATCTTAAAGATTACAAACAATTGAGACAAGAGATTTTTCTTGTGGGATTGTAGACAAACAGTTGGGGGTAAATCATGGAATGTTGTTTTGTGCATGATAGTTGCAGTGAGATTATCGTATGCACAAAGATGGAGAGATTCGGCCTTATCCTCACTGGAGGAATAGTTGGTGAAGATGATGGAACTCAGTGAGTGAGGTGGCTAAATTGACTTCTTTGATCAAAGAAAAGATGGTGTTTACTGCTGATGGGCAGCCCCTTATGGACTTTTTGCACAAAACAGAACAAATTTACAATTTATGGATTTGGTGGTTCGACATAGAAATAAGAGAGTTATGTTGTAATCTTGTCGTAAGGGATAAATTTATAATTGTGCTTATATGCTGTAAAAGAGGATTGGAAGCCATGAGATGCTGGAGTCTTTTTTCTTTCTTTTCTACGTTTTAATCCCCCTTCTTCTTGCACTTTTAGTTTTCTCTTTGATTTCTTTTCCTTTTCTTACTTTATATCTTACTTTTTTATATCTTACTTTACTGCATTAGTTTTATCTTTAATCTACCTCATATTAACTGGACCCGAAACGAATGTACAACTGAACCCATACATGCAACCTTCTACAATGCTGTAACAAATCTGGGACTGGAACAACGAAGTAACCGAACATACTTCAGCTTAACAATCACTGCCTTGATCTCATCTTCTGCAATAGTTTTGAATTCAATTTATGGAATACAAATTAAAGAAACCCTTTTCCAACAGTGACCACAACATGATTGACTTTGTCTAACATACGTCCACACAAAAATCATCACAATGACAAAATCCCAATTATAACTTCAAAAAGAGCAATTATGATTTTATATTCAAACAATTTCTCGTCTTGATTGGAAATTTCTATTCACTGGATGCAATACTGTTGAAGGCGTCATAACATTTCTTACTAGAAATCAAAAGAGCCATCAAACTATATGTTCCAATAACACTCCAAAACCAGGAAACAGTTAACCATAAGAAAAATAAGGAAACTTCAATCCAAAAGAGATCACTTTGGCAAAAAAACAAATCTGGTCATTGTTGCCCAACTTCAAAAGCTGATACAAAAATCTATGCCATCAGATAAGAACTGAAATGCACTAATTATCACATTAAACAAGAGGAAAACCTTCCACGCACCATTCCAACCGTGGCTTTTCTACAATTTTGTAAATAACAAACTAAAAGACTCAAGGTCCATCCTACCTTGAAGGACAGGCAAAGACTGCAAGGACACCATCAAAGCCAACCTCTTTAACACATTCTTTGCCTCAGTATTTGTAAACAGCAATGGATCAAACCCAGTACTTCCTAGTCGACCACAGGCAACAACAATGATCTAATACATATCGATTTTACAGAAGACAATGTTTGAAAAAGCACTATGCAATCTAAAACCATCCCTATCTATTGGACCGGATGGAATATGTGCCTACTTCTTTAAAAAGCTATCCACTGCCATAGCCGACCTCTAAGCTTAACCTTTGAAAAATCTTTCCGTACCAGCTCCTTCACCAAACTATGGTCACAGCCAGGTCATCCCCATCTTCAAAAAGGGAGACCCCAGCCGAGTTGAAAATTACAGACCAATCTCCTTATGCTGCGTCACCTGTAAAGTCATGGATCAATTATTAACCAATCCATCATCCTCCACTTAAAGACAAACAGCCTACTCTCTAATAACAATTTTGGTTTCAGGAAAAAACTATCCTGCAATCTGCAACTCTCACACTGCAAAAACATTTGACTACACAACTCGTGATCAGAGCAAAACAATAGACGCAATCTACATAGACTTCTCTAAAGCCTTTGATTTCAGTGGTACATGACAAAGTACTCCTAAATAAAAATCTTATGGTATCTCTGGACATCTCAATAACTGGATAGGAGCATTCCTGTCAAACAGTGAGTGAGTGGTCAAATGTGGTTTGGGGGAAAATGGGAAGCGAATCCCAATTTTGACCAAACGAATGGTCAAAATTGGGAGCGTCCAATCAAATTCTGTATCTGTCAATAGTGGTGTCTCCCAAGGCAGTGTTCGAGGACCAATCTCTTCATACTCTAAATAAATGACCTCTGTGATCATTTTAAGTGCAAACTGCATTCTCTTCACTGATGATGTAAAGCTGTTCACACCACAGACAAATACTGCTACCTTCAAAGATCTTGACTATGTATCAGAATGGTCAATCAAATGCAACTTCAATCTCAACAAATAAATGTTCTGTCTTGCATTTTGGCAAAAAAATCAGAAAATAAAATACATGCTAAGTAGTCAAGACCTTGTTGAGGTCCAAACATTGTCAAGGACCTTGGAGTATCATCTCAAATGATCGAAGTGCTAGAGCCACTGTAACTACATAGCCAAAAAGGCATTAAGAGTTGTTAATCTAATCCCGCGAAGCTTCTTCTCTGGTAATATCAAACTACTAACTGGAGCATACAAACATTTGCTAGACCAATACTTGAATATAGCTTATCAGTCTGGAACCCACATTACGTATCTGATATTAGCACAGTTGAGAAAGTCCAGAAATATTTCACAAGAAGAGTTCTCCACTCTTCTACTCTTAGCAGAAATACTTATGCACACAGACTTGAAACTGTGGATCTAGAAAACCTAGAGCTATGCCACCTCCGGTCCGATCTAAATATAGTATATAAAATCATACATTGCAATGTCCCTGCCCGTCAATGAATACTTCAGCTTCAATCATAACACACAAAAGCACACAATATATACAAACTAAAGGTTAACCACACAAAACTTGACTGCAGAAAATCGATTCAGCAACAGAGTGGTCAATGTTTGGAATACTCTACCTGACTCTGTGGTTTCTTCCCGCAAGCACTTTTAACCTTAGATTGTCTACTATTCACCTCACTCCTTTCCTAAGAGGTCTGTAGGGGGTGTGCATAAGCGCACCAATCGTGCCTACAGTCCCTGTCCTGTTGTTTTTTTGTCTTATAAGCATCTATCACATGTATTCAAAGCTATATTTATTCTTATACCTGTATCTTGTAAGCGATTGAGAAATCAAATCAAATCAATCAATCAATCAATCAATCAATCAATAAATTTTAAAAAAATCTGTGATAACCACCCCCCCCCTTCTGTTAAATCATGTCCCTGGCAAGGCTTTTCAGAAGCGGTTTGCCATTGCCTGCTTGCTTCCTAGGGTGAGAGAAAGTGACTGGTCCAAGGTCACCCAGCTGGGTTTGTACCTAAGGCAGGACCTGAACTCACAACTTCCAGTTTCTAGCCTGCTCCCTTAACCGCGACACCAGACTGCTTCTCAGTAAAGTTACCTACATAAAAACCAAGAACTCATACGGGGATCTGCTTCCCTTTTTCCCCCAACCACAAACCTGATGTACCCCTTCTCTTTGGCCCAGGCTGCAGCAGCTGATTTCTGCCCCTTCCACCTGAGAGCAGCATCACCCACATTTCTGTTTGGAGTCCCCCTGATTGTCAAAGCACAAGACTCTAGGCAGGACGAGGAGCCACCTCAAAAAGGTGGGGTGGGACTCCAAAGCCCAGTGAGCTAGACTTCGGAGGGGGACATCTGGAAGGAGATCAAGAAGGTTGCAGGCACTTATGGAGGCTGGATTTTAAACCCAAAGTCTGAGGCGTCTTTAGGTAATCGCAATTCTGTGATCTTGTGGAAGGCCACAAAAAATAAACGTGACTAAAATATGACCAGATTTTGGAAAGTTAGTGTGATGCATTTTAACAGTGAGAACACAACCCTCTTGCTGTTTTGCACCTGGAGCCTCAGGTGCTATCAGGTCAGAAGCCTGATCCCACAAGTTCTTGGCATGCTACCTTTTCTGTGCACTGCTGGGCTTCTGTGAATGCCATCTTTGGCCTGGGAAGCCAGCTCCTGACCAAGGGTGCTTGGTGCAGGGCATCACCCAGCTCTGGCACTCTGCAGGCCAAGGAGTGCCTTCCCCAACCTGGTGGCTTCAGGTGGGAGGACTAGGGTGGCTGGAGCCCCAACTCGAATGAGGGGAAGGGTCGGGATTGCAAATGCTCACAAAGGTCACCTCCCCAAGCAGGGGTGGGATTCAAAATTTTTAACAACTGGTTCTGTGGGCATGGCTAGGTGGGCATGGCCATGTGACTGGGTGGGTGTGGCTTCTTTTTTTGCAGCACCCCCCTTTTTTTGCCTTCCTGGGCCTCAGGGAAGCCTCCTGGGAAAAGCACTAAGACAGCAAGGGGGATCCCTGTACAGCTGATTACCGGAACAGCTGATCGTTGGGAGGGCGGAAGAAGAAATACCTTAAGGAGAGACTAGGCAAGGGAGAATGCAGTTAGCGATGTTGGGCATGCACGTGCAATAAAGACAGGGGAGGGGTGGGTTGGGCAGGGAGGGGTAGGTGGAAAGGGGCGGAGCCAGCCAAGGGCAAAATTTGCCTGTACTCCGAACTGTGCAGAATCATAATAGCCATTTCTATGGAACCGGTCCAAACCAGTACAATCCTACCCCTGCCCCCAAGCTGCAAAGAGATTTCCTCCCTGCAGGAAAGCCATTTACCTCTGGAGAAAAACCCGCTTCGTTTGCCATGGTTGCATCACATCCCAGCCTGCTGCTCCTCCCACTGGAAATCCTGGCCTGTCATTTGATAAAACATGACATTAAAGGGCTTATAAAACTTGCGCAGCCTCTGAATGACGTCTTGGTCGATGACCGGGTGAGTCCGGCCCTTGGACTTGCCAAGGCACCGGGGCACGCCACTCTCTTCCGGCTTCTTCAGGCAAGGGAAGCCCTTGGTCTGGTTGAAATGGAAGTACTTCTCGGTCACCACCCTCCGCAGGCCCAGGAAGGCCTGCACCTTGGCCAGCTCCCCTGCGGGGTCCGAGATGAGCCGCTCACCACTGACAAAGTGCATCTGGGCCAGTGGGAAGTACTGGAGCCAGCTCTCCAGGTGCAGCGCATAGAGGCCGATGCGGAGGGCGCTCCAGGAGGCGTCAATCAGCCCCAGAGTCCGGTTCTTGAAGGCCAGCACCTCAAAGGTGGGGATCTCAGGCTTCTTGGAGAGCGTTTGCGTGTAGTCGGAGATCGCCCGTGTCACTGGGTCCCGAACCACCACGATCAGCTTGGTGTCCTTGGCCATGGCATGGATGCGCCCGGCCGCCTCGCCGGTCACGAAGTAGCTGGGTGTTTTCTCCATGGTGAGCTGGCCTTCCAGGGTCCGTGGCATCAGCTCCCTGTAAGGCAAGAGAGCAGGAGAGACATCAGGTCCATGTCCACCTGCTTGACTCCAGGCTGGGCAGGTGCGGAAGCAGGGTGCTGGGAGCCATTAGGCCAGAGGTCTCCAGCCTTGGCCACTTTAAGACTTGTGGACTTCAACTCCCAGAATTCCTCAGCCAGCTTTGCTGTTTGAAGTCCACAAGTCTTAAAGTGGCCAAGGCTGGAGACCCTGGCAGTAGGCCGCCCTTTGCTGAGGAGATCAGCAGGCAGAAGTTAATTGGCCATAAAAGCTGCCCATCCCAGGCTGAGCAGCCGCCATCTGCTCAATTAAAGTCTATTCACTTCAGAGTCTTGTATCAAAGTGAAACATTTAGGATTACACCAGACCTTTTTGTTATGATGACACGCTTTTAAATGTCTCTGCTAATAAACTTAATACAGGCAGGGATCCCTCAGCGCTTGTCCCGTAATTAAGTGTATTTACTATCTCGCAGGCGAGGAGCAATGCCTGGCTTTTATCTCACCTTCCCATGCCTTGTCTATAATTAATGGTTGTGGGGTTTGAAGGGGAACTTCCCAGCCACTTCAGGGAACCTGGGGGGAGATGGGGGGGGCGAACTGGCTGTGAGCCTGAAGCCCAGGCCAGGGGAGGGGGGGGGCTCCTGCCAGACAATATCCTCAATCTGGGGAGACAGCCATTCAATTTTGACATGCTCAGAGGTGGAACAAGATGTCCCAAAGAGGCACAACTGCTCGGGGCCAGAGGAAGGGCTCCTGCATGGACCCCCCACCCCCCAGCAGAGCCTTGCCAGAGGCTGTCCAGCCTTGCTGGGCTCCCTCCCTGGCAGCCCCTGGCCGGAAGGCAGCTCCTCAGCTGCTTGAGTGGCTAGCTCTGAAATGGACCTCAGCATGGGGGGGGGGGGCAGGAAGGAAGNGGGGGGGGGGGACAGGAAGGAAGATGGGTGTCCTTAAAGAGAGGTTCCCCTCCCCCCCAAGCTGGGCTCCATTCTTCCAAGCTGGGACAGCCAGAGGAGTGTCTCCTCCGCTGCCCATTGTGGTAAAGAAAGGCTGTCCTTTACGGCATTGTGGAGAGGGATTTGGTCTTGTGGCCCCCAGCCCAAAGTAAAAGATGCTTGGGAATTCAGAGAGTTGGTAGAAAACAGGGCACCCGGCCCGAATGCCTCCCTCTGCAGATTCTGCTGCAACTGGCTTTGGGGGGCAGGGGGAGATATGGGGGTCCCAACAGGGGATCCTGCCCTGACACACATCCCCCATCAAGGTTCAGCCTCCTTGGAGGCCCCATCTCACTGGGAGCAGGGCTGGGGCAAGGAGGGGCTTGGCCCCCTCACCCAACCCTCTGTGGGGGCTGTCTGGGTGGAGATTGGGAATGCCCCCCCCCCCCANNNCCCCCCCCCCCCCCCATGAGGGAACTCTGGTCTCCCAATTGCTATGATGGGAAATAACCAACATTTCCAGTTTGGATTTTTGCTTCGTGCCAGCAGAGGCTGCAACTTGCCAGCAGCAGGAAATGCCTCTTCTCCCTTCCTGGGTTCAGCAAATGCTGCTTTTAAAAGTGAAATCCTTGGAGAGGAAGCAATGTTTTTGTCAGGGCTGTTCCAATTTTGGAGCCTGCCAGAATTTGTGTGTCTCCAGCCTCCCTCCACATCTCCTGCCCGTCCAGTGGGTTTTCCTGTCCAGTGCGTGCATCACCAGCTCTGCTTGGGCAGCCCAGTTATTATTTTGAGGGGGGGGGTAGGCAGAAGGGGTCCCNAGTTATTATTTTGAGGGGGGGGTAGGCAGAAGGGGTCCCAAAGGGGGGGCTGCCAAAAATGGGGGTGTGTGCGGAGTGGTGCAAATCTCAATGTTGCAGTCAGGACCTTCCAGCCTCCTGGCGAGGATATTTTCAAGGGGATGAGCCCATTTGAGGTAGCAGGAAAGCTGAACTCCTTGGGCTGAACTGGTCCCACTGAATGGGAAGGAAAGGATCGCCTCCATTCCACTTTGCACGGATGAAGCATCTGGTAAGCCTCTTTCTGATCTCCAAATCCATATTCAAGACTAAAAGCATTAATGCTGAGAATGGTTTCAATCCCTCCCAAGCACACCCTCCAGTCTCTGTCAACTCTGCAGCTGCCATTCTGGGGGGGAGCACGGGGGGGGGG
>BHFT01016051.1:35705-56842 GCA_004320025.1 Laticauda laticaudata
GGGGGGGGGGAGCAGAATGCAAGCTGCCCACTGGCCTGGCTCAGGATGCTGGATGCATCAAAGACTGATGATAGCCAACCCAGGGACAGGTCAAAGGGGGAGGTGTTGTGCTTGGATGAAAGCAGCAGATCTGTTGGATGCCACTGGTGGGCACCTGACTGGGCAACTTTGCAGGAAGGCTGCATGCCATGGCAGGGAGGCCCTTCCTGCCCCACATGGAGGCCTGGCACATGAGAAGCTGCTCGCTCTTTCCTTGGCCTGCCTGGCGCTTCTGCTCCCCCTCTGCTCCAGATATGGCAGCTCGTGCCTGTGGAAAATAATTGTTTACCAGCCACACAATTGGCACTGAGAACAGGCATAACAGGCAAGGGGAACCAGAAACAGCTGCAGAGGCTGAATGGTAGTCAGAGGTTGAAGGTACCCAAAATCAGAACATCTGGGAATTCCTGAGCCTGCTATAAGTCTGCATGAAGGGACCAGCTAAGGAGCAGAGAAAGTGTGTGTGTATGTGTAGGGGTTTATATGCTCTCTAGAGCAGAGGCCTCCAAACCTGGCCAATATCAGATTGCCAAGACCAATTCCTGCCTTAATGCTAAGCCTAATGGACCCCCCCCCCCNCTGCCTTAATGCTAAGCCTAATGGCCCCCCCCCCCAAAGTGCAGCCATTCCACATGCAGTTGTGGACCTACCTTATTCTAGGGCCACCCAAACCAAACTTCAAGATCCCCTCAACAAAAACGTCAGAGAGAGCCTTGCCAAACCTTTGGGTGAAATCCAGGCTGGTTCTATCCACCGCTTTCCCTTGGCCCACTAGAAGAGTTACCTTGTCAGAGGAGGGTTCTGCACAAACTGCAGGCATTGGGCAGGTCATTGGGCAGTATCCTCAGGAGATTCAGAAAGATGACCCCACCCCTCTGTGGGCTTGAACAGCCATTGGTCCTCCATGTTGCAACCACTCAACAGGACTCAAGAGAAGCCTGGACCAGCCAGAGGCATTCTTTTGGGGGAACTAAGAGAAGGGAAGACACTGCAGTCCACCTGGAGTAACCTGAATGTAGACCTCGTCCGCAAGAGCACTCCCACCCCATACCCCGTTTTTCCTAAGCCTGGCATCTCTACAGAAATTGCATACTGGCAGATTTCTGCCACCAAGATCCCTGTCCTCACAAAATCAACAATAAAAAAAAGGCCAGGTTGCTGATGCTTTTGCAAAACCCAACTGCTCTTTCCAAGGACAGCGAGGCTTTTGCTTGGGTGGCTTCCACCCAGCACAAACGAACAGCTCCTGGCCATTCTGGAGCATCAAAAAGGCTGTGCATGTAGAAAGGACAGGCATTTGGTGCCTCTCTCTCCTGCATACTGGCTGGCTTTCAACACAGCTCCAAACCACAAGGGCTGGCTTCCCCCAACATGCTGATCCAAAGCCCAGCAACCAGCATGAGGTGAAAATCAAGTTCCTGCTCCAATTTGCAAGCATATCTGGGTGCCTGTTTTTGTTGGAATCTTTCTGTAGAACTTCAAGGGGAAGAGGAGATCAGGTGGTCCCCCCATTCATTGACTCTCAGAGCACTTCTTCTGATGCTGGGTGAGGAGACCACTGGCAAACTTAGTCATCCCATAAGCGTGTTTCTGATTTCTGGTTTAGACTCTGGATTTAGCAGAAGTTGCCACCCTGACTCAATAGCTCTACCTTCCAGCTAAGGTGACCTTAAGCCTCATGGAAGCTCTGCTTCCCTCGCTCCACAAGATGAGCCCTGATTCTATCTGCCTGATCAGCAGTTCCCAAGTGTTGTAAGTTGTAACCTGATTTTATCTATCCTAACTGGTCATATAATTAATTATATAATTTGTTAAATTTATATGCCACCCAATTTCCAGCTACTCAGTTTATCAATTTTCCAGGATTCTGGGAGCAAAAAGGAAGAAAGACTCTTCCAACAGCTATGCGAAAGTGTATTTGTAAATAGACAAACACTAACATTTTCTTTTAAATTCTTAAGTCTTCCCCACCTCTTATTTTTGCATCACAGTGTAGCTACTCCTAAGGGGAAAAGAAGGCATGCCCACTCCTCCAGGCCAGGCCATTAAAGAACCAGAAGCCTTGTGTCATCAAACAGCTGCAGCTTTGAGAAGAAGCACAATATGAATTGATCTCATCATATTGGTGGCTGATCTCTTTTCACAACACAGCTGCCTCCTGTGCCAACCTGGACTCAAGATACGAAGGTGTGTGCAAAACACACTAAGGCTGCTTCCCTCCCCACATTCAACACATATGTTTCAAGGTTTTCTGATACTAACACCAGCAGCAAATTGGTAGAAGAGGGAGAGAAGGTCCAAGTTGCTACAGCAACTGGCAGGTGGTTCTGGAAAATATACTGAGAAGAAAATCTACGGGAACTAGAGGGCCTCTTTCAGTTCCGGTCACCGCATATCCCCTCTACACACAATCATGAACCAGGTCTTTAGCTTCAACACAACCTGTGACCATAGAGAGTCCATCAAAGGCTCTCAAAGCCTTTGGAAGGGGATCCTGTGTTAAGAACCTGGTCTCCTGGACTATTAACTTCTCACACAAGGTGAGGTGTGGTTGGATGCCATGACAACTGAGCGCTCGCACTGCTGAACTGAAGGAATGCCCACAATGATCCTGGGCCATCTACCCTTCTAGGCTTTCATTAATGACTTAGTAGAGGAGCTGGAGGGAGTGTCAGTCAAATCAGAGATCCAATTAGGAGAAAGTGTAGAAGACAAAAATGAAATTCTTGGTAGGTTAGAGAAATGGGCTGAGATTTAACAGACCATTTGGAAATACTTCACTTGAGAAACAAAGAAAAATTTCCTGGAGATGCTCCAAGTAGTACATGAGAAGGAGAGTTTGGACCATCAGTGATCAGAAGCTGAGAATGAGTCAGCAGCCTGATGTGGCTGCAAGAAGGGCAAATACATGGTTTGGAAGTATCATTTCCAAATTGTGGGAAGTTAACTTAGATCATCATATGTAAGTTTAAAATGGAAGTATCAGAATAGGAGTAACAATACTCAACAATCATTGACAATAATGAAAAAGTCAGCCTGGAACTCTGAGCAGCCGCATCCATTCTAAGGAAAACAGCCACAAACCCCCCCCCCCAAACATAGCTTTNAACAGCCACAACCCCCCCCCCCCAAACATAGCTTTCACACACACACACACACACACACACAGATCTGAGGTGGAGCCTTTGGCCCTTCCCGTCACCTGGAGAGGAAGGGAAGCTGGCTTCTCACCCAGGCCAAGGGATGGCAGGTTGTTCCACTTGCCAGGTGAGCTGAAAGCCTTGCCTGCCCCAGGTTCATCGGTCAAGCAAGTGGAAGGCATTCCAAGAACATCCTTCCAGGCCCTCAAGATGCCACCTTCTGATTCTGAGCTGTAAACTCCTTCTTGGAGGCCCAGAGTTCCCTCCCTCCATGAAGCACCCTCCCCCGTTTCTTGCCCGCTGGGCTGAAGCCTCCCCTGCCCCACCAGGGTCACAAGGGCAGCTCAGCCATGTCCAGCCTGGCAGGGCCTGTCAGGATCACCTTGGCTGGCTGGCTTCAGCTTCAAGGCCAGCTGCACCCGAGCAGAAAAGAGCTGCCCCCCCTCCCCCTCCCTCTCCAACGCAGGCTGCCTCCCAGTTCCCATTGATTATGCATGTAGCAGCGGTAATTCCCCAGCACCACCGGGGAGCATCCTGCTTCCCATTATTGGAGGCCCTGCTCGCCCCTTGTGGACTGGCTGGCTGCATAATGGCCTCTGCCTCATTTATTGCTGGTGGGGGCGGAGGGGGGGGAGAGGCTCCACTGCAGCCAATAGGCAATCAAGAGAGACCCTGGCCACTAATTCCAGGGATGCTCAGGTCCCCCGGGGCAGTGGGGTCTGTCTGTGTGTGTGTGTGTGTGTGTGTGTGTGTGTGTGTGTGTGTGTGTGTGNAGAGAGAGAGAGAGAGAGAGAGAGAGAGAGAGAGACAGAGACAGTTCCTGCCCTGGTCCAGGAGTCCGGTGGGAAGGGGTTTGCTCCAGCCAAACAGCCATGCCTGTGGATGCCCACCAGGATGGCAGCTCAGGTGCTGATGTAGACAGAATGCTATTTAGAGAGGTTTGCACATTTAATCAGATTTTTCACTGTTTTCAGCAAGATGCGGACTCCATCCCTGTTCACAGCATTTGGTTCGCCTCAGCTGAGACAGAGAATAATCAAGATTTATGACGCTCATTCATTCCAACTCTGGATCCCACTCAGTTGCCTGGAACAGCTTGGCTTCCCTCTTGGCATTGGAGCAGCTTCGCTCCCGTGCTTGGGAGGCTGAAGGCCCGTCCTGCAACCTGCCAGAGGCCTCTTTCCTCTGCTAATGGCACCGCAAGGCTTCCCCCTCGCTCTGCCAGCTCAAGCAGGCACCTGTGCCCACCAAGAATGCTATGCCAGGCAGGCTGACGGGATGGCACCGTCCCACAGGCGAGCGGAATCTCTCAGAGACAGATCCTGCCAAGCAGCCTCCCGGATTTTCTTCCGAACAGGCAAGCGCAACTGAACCCCATCTGCTGCCAAGCAAATGTCACTCTGCTATCTTTCCCTGCTGAGATATTGGAGGAGAGCAAATCTTGCCACATGCCAAGGAGCGAACACGTCTCCCACATAAACAATGGTTCATTAGCTGGAGGAGGTAATCAAAGGCATGTTTGGTGTTCAGAGGAGCTTCCTATTTGCAAACAGAAGCTTATCTCACAGGCCTTGACGCACTTTGGGTGGGCAAGGAGGAGGAGGAGGAGAAGAGCCTTGGCAAGACATGGGAGACGACCAGAAAGCCGAGCAGCCCAAGCCTGAATTTCAGGGGACCAGAACTTCACATCATGGGCTGCGACTCAGAGTGATCTGAACCTGAAGAATTTCTCCTCCCAAGGGAAAAGCAGCTGGTTGTGGCCTGAGGGAGCAGAGGGGTAGGGAGCAGCCTCTTCTTCCTCCTGCCAGCTCAGACGGCATCTTTAAGAGAGAAACACTTCCATGTTTGCCTTAGTCAGAGAGAGAAAAGCAGGCGCAGACCCTTTGAAGCAGAGGAAAAGCAGTCTGGGAGAGGATTAGGAGGAGGCTTACGATGAGTTGTTGATTGTAAATGCACAACACAAACCCTAGTTTTCACACTTGCTTCCCAACAGTGGACACAAGTACGTCAATACAGGCGTGCTGGAATGGCACAAATTTATTCTATGCCTCCAGCTATACCCTTGGCTAAAATTCTCATGATGCCTTTTTCCTTTTTGCCCTTTTCTAGACACAAAGGTTTCTCCTGCCACTTGACTGCCAACTCAATATCCCCAGGTCAGGGGTGAGGGCTTGCTTTTTCTTTAATGTATTGCTTTGCTGAATAAAGCCTGCCCTGCGTGTTAGCCAGAAATAAAAGAGTGACACGAAGGAGTCAAGACCAAGAGAAGTCTCCCTTCCTCTCTCTCTTGTGTGGGTCAAAGTGCCCCTGCCTAGTTCTAGCCATCATATTTCAGGAAGGACACAGAGAAGCCCAAGTAGGTCCAGAAGAAAGTAAGAGGAGGAAGGGCTGGAAGGAAAAAGACAGCTGGAGGCACTGCAGAGTTTAAGCCTGACTTTGTTTAAGACTTGACCTCTTGCCCAAGTCCCCCTCACTTCAGAAGGGGGAAGAGTCAACAGCCTTTCCCAGAGGTTCACAGTGGACAGATTCAATTCTGGTTCATCCCCACAACAACTTTCTCCCCTCACTCTCTTCTTAGCCACATGCTCTCAACTGGACCCAGATGCTCAACCCCTTCCCTACCCCAGACCTCTTGGGACTGACTGAGTGAAACTGAGAAAGATCCAGAGGCAGGGGATGAATTCCCAGATGGCCACTAAAGCAGCTATCTCAGGAAATAACCAGGTCTTCTTCATCACAGTACCTGAGATTCACCCACATAGGAAGTGACCAGCATATGAGGTGAAGGAGGGCCTCATCAGGTGAGTTTCCAAATGCAACCACTTGTCAACTCATAAATCATTCCTATGCCTGTTTTAGTAGCTGCCATAAAAAGGGGGTGAGGATGGAAATCTGGAAGTGCAGCAGTTTGAAAGCAAAAATACATTCCAACTCTTCTCTTTAAAAGATTGTAACTAAAATACCAGAGCTTTTGCCCGCAAATATATTTAATTGGAGAACATGAATGATGACACCCAGCCCGTGAAGGTGCTCAATGGGAGAATCTGGTTTAGGAGACCCCCGGGGGGACAGGGGAAACAGGGTCACAGGGGACTGTAAGTTACATATGCCAAAGTTGGCTTCATATAGGGCAGGGCCAGTATGTCGTCTCTAATAAATCCTTTTAAGTTTTTTTGTAATTTGGCTGAAGAATCATGATTTAATTAGGGTGATTTCTGGAATCCTGACACCACTCTTTACAAATATATATCCATATATATGGTGAATACAGAGATACTTGAATTTATTTGGTAGGTACCAGGCATCTAGATTATGCAAAGTGGCAGTGTCGTTCTACCTGTGCTAATGAGGCCACTCTTTGAAGACTGCACCCTGCTCTGGTTCCCGTGATTCCAAAAGAATAAATAAATGTTGAGGCTCTGGAAAGAGTACAGAGAAAAGTAACAAAGATGATTAGGGGTTCATCATAAATTGTATGATGAACGATTAAGGGAAATAGGTATGTTTAGCCTGACCAAGAGAAGGCTTAGGGGCAATGTGATAGCTGTCCTCCCATACCTGAAGGGCTGTCAACAGGTGGATTTATTCTCCAAATCACCAGGGCAGGACAAGAAGCAATGAAGCTCGTCAGAGGAAGATCCAACCTGGATCTAGGAAAGACAGTGAAAACAATTAGCTAGTGGGATAGCTTGCACCCCGAAGTTGTGAGTGCTCTGTACTGGAGGCTTAAGAAAAGTTTGGACATCCATTGGTCAGGGATGGAATAAGGACTCCTGCCTTGGTCAGGGAGTTGGACTAGAAGATCTCCAAGGTCCCTTCCAGATCAATGATTGGACACTGATAGGAAAATCCGCTAGTGGCTAGTATTACTTAGAAATTGAGAAGACAGACCTTGCTCCTTAGAAGGAAAACTAAGACCAGAATGCCGATCCCTTTGCAAGAGCTCTGTTTGGCCAATCTGAAAAAAGACTATAGAGCCTGGAGAAGATACCTTGACTCCCGTGGAATGTAGAGATAGTTGGGGAGAAAGTAGAAGTCTTCCTATACAATGAAAAACAAGTGGGAATCCCATGGCAGACATGGAATTCTTCTGTTGTACCAAAGTCACGGCTCCTAGGAATGAGAGAGCACTAGTCGAGACTTTGAAACATGTGGACATCCCTGGGAGGCTGAAGGAAAGGCTCCAAGAAAAGGCTGTCAGAGAAACCAGGGAGCAGAGAGAGACAAGGCAGACATCCACCAAACATGGAAGGAAATGGGAACTTGCTAAGTATGTGAAAAGAAGCCACACCGACAGTAGTAGTGGGATTCAAAATGTTTTACCACCAGTTCGGTGGGCATGGCTTGGTGGGTACACTTTGCGCACACATGCACATCAAATGCACACTTTGCACAAGTGCAGAGGTGTTCCGACCTCCTGCAAGCTTGCACTCTCCCGGTCACTTCAGCAGCTGCCACGTAGCACTCTGCTATGCTCAGAGAGATCTATGGTTGAGTTGGCTCCATCATCTGAGCTGGTCTTTCATTTGGCCATCTCCTCTGCTGTGCCACACAAAGCAGCTGCACTTCAAAAGCAGGAAAGAAAGGTGAGTATGGGAGCCTGGGCAGGCAGGTGGGCCCAACAGCAGAGAGGTGGAGAAAACCAGTTCGGTCTCCGCTGCTCATTGCTGCTACCAGCTTGGCCAAACCGGGCTGAACCAGTAGAATACCACCACTGACTTACAAGTATATACAAATAGAAAAGAGCATTATGTCAGGCCATTTCCAGTGCAAAAGAAATGTCAAAAATTAGAAATCTGATTTCACTTAGCACAAATAAAAACGTTCCTGTAGATGGGCTTGCATGGAACAAGCAGGATCTCTTGTACTTGCCTCTGAAGAGATCTGAGAGCTTCCAAGCTGGAAGATGGAAGAAATTGAGGTCAAATTCCTGAAGTCTATGCTGATAAAGAAAATCAGTGGGAAAGAAGGGAAATTGGTCCAATTCCATGATTAAGCAGATATATTGAACAAATGCAGATGATCAGATGCAACTGAAGATGAAGGCCTGACAGAGCCATGTCAGACTCTCACCATGAAGGGTGAGAGAAGTGGTGGTGAGGGTTAAGGTTTGACTTTGACTTATGAATGTCTACAAAGATTCTCAGTCATTACAGGCTTCTTCAAAGAAAAACAAGAACGTCCAATTGCCTCTTGAAAAAGCACCTTTGGGACAACTTTGATTTCCCTTGCAGAAACGGAACTGCTTCTGTCCATGGAATCCTGGCAATTTAATGGTAACCAAGGATGGGAAACCAGCTCCCGAATACCATGGCATTTCACCAGCCTGTCTCAAGGTTGCATAAACAGCAACATAGCCATTAAGGTGATGAAGTATTTACTGCAGTTTAGGCAGCTAACAGCAGACAGATCGTAATTCATTTACCTAGCAAAGAGCGCTAACTGCCCTCAAAAGTAGCAAATACAGTCCAAGAAACAAGAAAGGAGTTGAAATACTTTCCAGGAGTCACAGAATGCCCAATCAGATAGTCAGCCACTCTAAGAGTCACCAACTAGAATCTTGAACTAAGACTCAAGGCAAAGCAGCTACTTCAATCTGTCTGCAGCCAACTGGCTGCAATTACTCATGGCTTGCCCTTTGCCTCGTGAGGAGCCTCACTGAGAAGCATTGTCCTGCTTGCCACTGCATGGAGACCTGGAGCTCTGTGTGTGTGTGTGTGTGTGTGTGTGTGTGTGTGTGTGTGTGTGTGGTTTCGTGTCTCATCGTTTGACTGCTCCAGCTGAATAGGAGATGTTGGTGTCTGATCAGCCTCAATTGAATCCTGTCTTAATGAATCCTGAGACTAACCATTCTAAAGCAGACAAGCCAAAGGATAAAAAGGACAAGTATAAAAAGTGGAAAGAGGGGCACATCACTAAGGTAGAATATCAGCAAATAGCCTGAGCCTGCAAATATGAAGTCAGTAAAGCTAAGGCTCAAAATGAACTGTGGCTTGAGACTAAACTAAAAAATAACAAACAAAAAGCATCTTTCAACATGTAAAAAACAAGGAAAAAAGTCAAGGAAATGATTGGTCCATTAATGGGAGAAAATGGCCAAGAAGGTGACATGCTGCTTAACTCATTTTTACCTAATTTTTACAGAAAAGTGGGGAAAAAAACAGTCCAACCTATCACAAAAAACCCTGTAAAATGCATATTAGAAATGCAAGTCAAAATAAGCAAGAGAATGGTAAGAGAACACCTATCCACTCTGGACGAGTTCAAATCACCAGGACCAGATGCATTGCCAGATAGCAGGAGCTGGCAGACGTGATCTCAGAACCACTGAATCATACATATCTTTGAAAGATCCTGGAGCATTGGGGAAACTACCAGGAGACTGGAAAAGAGCTGATGTGGTTCCCATCTTTCAAAAAGGGGAAAAAAATGGATCCAGGAAACTAAGACCTATCAACCTGGCATCAATGCATGGGAAGATTCTGGAAAGGAGAATCAAGCAATATATCTGCAAACACCTAGAGGCAAACAAATCATAACCAGACAACAAGGGTTTGTCAAAAACAGGTCATGCCAGACAAATCTTATTGCATTCTCTGACAAAGTGACAAAATTAGAGGACTGGCAAAATGCTATGGATTTAATTTACTTGGAGTTCAACAAGGCATTTGATAAAGTAGACCACAAACAACCACATGACAAGACAGAAAAGTGTGAGTTAAGATCATCACTACCAGATGGATTTGTAACTGTTTGACCACCTGCATTCAACGTGTAGTCCATTAATGCAGGGATCCCCAACCACCGGGCCCCGGACTGGTGCCAGTCCTTGGATCATTTTGTACCGGGCCGCAAAGAATGAATAATCGTGATTAAAATATATATTTTATATTAGCTGAAGCTAAGAAGCCTTTACTATTGGGGAAGAATTAATTTTGCTGGTCCTTGAAAAAGTGTTTCTGCGTGAAACTGGTCCCTGGTACAAAGAAGGTTGGGGACCACTGCATTAATGGAACTGCATCTACATGGAGAGAAGCAGAGGTGGTATTCAGCCAGTTCTGACAGGCTCCAAAGAACTGGGAGTGGAAAATTTGAGTAGTTCGGAGAACCAGCAAATCCCACCACTGGTTGCCCCCCCCCCTTTTATTTTCTGCTTCCTGAGTCCCAGCTGATCGGAATCGAATCTGGTTGGCTGGATCTCCTTTTGCTGTCCTGCACAGGAGAATGGAGCTGGAAAGTAGGTTAGTGGAGTGGGGAGGAAATGAGATTTTGCAGTAACCTCCCCCCTGGAGTGGGATGGATGAAAGTTGGCATTAGCAATTTCATCGGTCTCATTGGGTTCCAACCAAACTTTTTTCTTTCCATTGCAAAACACTGGAAGCCAACCTCTTCTGCAGCCTCAACATATTCATGGCAGCCTGGCCAATGGCACTGAAAAGCTAACCCTTGAGGTTTTGAAGAAGAGATTGGACAGCCCTTTGTCTGAAATGGTATAGGGTTTCATGCTTGGGCAGGGGGGGTTGGACTAGAAGACCTCCAAGGTCCCTTCCAACTGTTATTCTGTTAAAATGCCCTGGGAGACAGGGCACGACTCTTTCTGCCCTCTCAAGACTGAGGTAAGGACAGAATCCGATTCTGAATTGTGGGTCACAGCACCATACATACCTAATTTTTTACAACACACGACCCCTAGGTCTGTACTTGGGAGCCTTTCCTTTCCTAGGGTTTGGCCTCAGAATTTTACTGATAGTAGTAACTGGGTTGGAACGCCATCATTATGATGGAATTGGGACAAAATTTTGAAATGAGAGTTGGCATCTCCCCTCTTTCTAGCTTTCTCTACATGCCAAGCTGTTGAAGAATAGACAGCTTGGTCAGGAATGCTTCTGTCCTTAATTTAATCAAAACTGGGAACACAGGAATAAGTGCTATAGTAGAAGAGTAATGCAGCTACTGGTAAACAGTCTTTAACAATGTGAGATGACAGTTGAACTTTCACATTAACAGAAGGACCCATTCAGCAGATCAGCTCACCCCAAGAACATCTGTCCTTTAGAAGGGGCTCAAAGTGTCTCATCTTCAACTGGAATTTTAAGTGCCAATACAGATGGAGATGACTGGATAGAAAAGGCCTTGGAAATATTGCTTTTTGAAAGCTTTGCTTGAATTTTATATACTGATGAAAGATGCAGAAACCCTTATAGTTGTAGTAATTGTATTATTCTGCAGTCCACAAGGACCTGAAGATGCAGGTCCAACTCAACATACATGGAAGGTAAAACATAAATGTGAAATTTGCCTTGGAGGATTGTGAAGAAGAAATGTCTTCAAGGCATGAAAACAATGATTGGTTATAAGGCTCTCTTATTCATGGTTACGTAGAAAACTATCATGATTATACAGAGGAAGAGACTATTATGGAATAGACGACCAGTATGTAGCCTGCATGTGTGCAGAATGGTTACAGGGACTGGGTATGTCTAAGTCTAATGAAAAGGACCGGGGTGCAACTGATAAAACATTTCTATGTCCATTTTATAGTTGCCAACAGAAAGGCGGGGGAAGGAGTTTGGAAGAGCAGGGCAGCATTTTGGAATCAAAAAGTGCATGTCATTCATAACTTGCAGAGATTGTAACTAGGCGATCAGAGTTTTTGTCGTGCAACTCTCTAATTGGAGAACATGATTGTTCTCTTAGTTCTTGGCTATGGACATGTTTCATTGGAGAATATGAATCATGATGCACCCAAAGGGGTGGGGGGAAACCAAGGCCATGGGTGACAGTGAATTATGTGTCTCAGAATCGGCTTCAACCAGGTCCTGCCAACATGTTCGCTCCGAATAAATTCATTATAGCTTTTGCAGTTTGGCTCGAGGCTCATGATTTAATTAGGGTAACTGCCGGAATCCTGACAGCAAGCTGACATGATGTGTATGACATGATAGCATCTTCCAATATTTGAGGGCTTCTGCAATAACGAGGGGTGTGTGTGTCAAACTATTTTCCAAAGCACCAAAAAGCAGGATGAGAAACAATGGATGGAAACTAACCAAAGGAGAGAAACAATCTAGAACTAAGCTCCATCACTGGACACTTTTAAGATGAGATTGGACATCCACTTGTCCAAAATGGTATCTCCTGATTGAGCAGGGGGGTGGACTAGAAGACTTCCAAGGTCCCTTCTAACTATTATTCCATGTTCTATGCATCACTACAACGAGAACAGGTCATTGTGGCAGGTCATCAAAGTAGAGGCCTGGTTGGTTCTTTGGGGCTTGAGGAGCTTTCCTGTTATGCTGGCAGTGACACTAGAATTGATTTGAAATCAAAGAAAGATGTCTCCCCCTCCCCACCAATGTGATGGCTTTGAGGTGGTTGCTTTGATCTCAGCTATTGAATCCAAGAGAGTCTTGATTTCTGTCTTGTGCACACAAAATTGCTTGCTCATAGAGTTGATGGGCCCCTAATCCTTTTTCTGTTCTAAAACTAAGCCAAGCCTCCGCAGTCCTGCAGCTGATTTTTCCTACCCAGATGCAGGATGTTTGTCATCCTGTTTGATTTGAGACAAGGTTCAAGTCTTTTAAATGGTGTTACCATCTCTGTGGTGTTAACCAAAACCCCCAGCTTGGTGTCATTTGAAATTTAAAGTGTCTTTCTTCTACAGCAAATTCTGGGTAGTTTTATAGTACAGAGGATGGCAAGCTGCAATTATAGTACTTTGAGGTTGTTGCAGATCCTTGGACCACTATAACTTTTGCTAACATTTATCTACCTCATTTCCTCCAAATATCATGAAACACTTTATCACAGTGATTCTCAGTGTGGCAACTTTAAGGTACACGGAGTTCATGTCCCAGAATGCTGGGAGTTAGAAGTCCACATGTCTTAAAGTTGGCAAGGTTGAGAAACACTGCTTTATCAAATGCTTTCTTGAGAATGTGATCATATATATAGTTAAAAAAATAACACAATGAAATGGTGGTTTTCCATCTAGGAAACAAAAGTCAAATGCACAAAGATAAAACGGGGAAACGCCTGCTGGGCGTCCTGGTGAAAAGGATTGTACTATAGTGGCTAACTAGGAAGTGAATTTGAAGTAACACTCTGATATAGCTACACAAAATGCAAATGCTATTTCAGGCTGTAGCAACAGGAAGGTTGTTTTCTAAATTGTAGGAAATAATTGATCCACTTAATTCTGCTTTTGGTCAGATAAAAATATGTTGCTTGGCAAAAAAACAACAACCACCCAGCATGAATTTATCCAAAACAATTCATGCCAAAGCAACAAAGATCTCTTTGTTTGATAAAGTGGCCATTTTAGTTAAAGACAGGAACATAGAGCGTTTGACAAAGGCGGCCATAAGGTTCGAAGCAAGGAGGTTGTAAAATGGAGATTACCACCCCCCCAAAAAAAGAAGAAGAGGTTCCAAGGCCTGAAAAAGTTGGAGCACCACAGTAAGCTGTGCCTCTACATTCCCAGTCCATCACTTAATGACCAGACTGGTGTGGCTCTGCCATTTCACAGATGCAGAGATGGTTGAATGATCATGCCCACAAGTCTGATGGGGCCTGCAACATGCTGGAGGGAAACGCCAAGAGACTTCAAGGCTGCATGCCACCTCTGGGCCATTCAATATATATAACTGATGTGGATGAGGGATTATTAAATTGGAGGGGACATAAAGAGGAGGGTTAAAGGAGAGAGAAATAGCAAGAATGTCCAGATTCAGGGGGATCTTGACAAGCTGGAACAGAAATCCATCTTGCTGAGAAAAAATCACTTCATCAGAATTCAACTGGCAAACATCCAATCCTACACTGGGGTAGGAAAATCAAGGAAACAAGCAAAGGATGACATGTTGGGCAGCAGTAAATGCAAACAATAATCTAAATCCTGGGCAAAGTGGATCAAGCTGAACCTACACCAAGAGTGTGATGCAACTTCAAGACAAACAGGTAAAATCCTGGACAACAATGGCTTAGTTCAGATGAGCTATCATTTTCTATCTATCATTGTGCTGGGTGGACCACCCCAAGAATATTGCCTCCAGTTTGGGGCACCTGAAGTATGTCTGAGTGGGAGCAATCAAGATAGCAAAGGGCTGGAAAGAAAAGCTGGCTAGGAACCATTGGAGAGGAGGAGGCCTTGCCTAGTCTGGGGAGAAGACAGCAGGGAGACACCAGAGTCGGCTAGAGGTTTTCCATCATTTCTGGATTAATTCAGCTGCTTTTTTGTGGTGCATGGTCCAATGTTGGCCGATTCATTGGTTTTTCAACAGAGGCCATTGCATTTCTAGCTAAGTTCATTATCATCTTCATTCAGCAAAGGAATCTTCCAATATAATTTGCTGTGGAGATGGTTGGACAGGAGGATCCCACACAGCAACATTACTGATCAAGCTCCCAGGCTGAACTCTTTGTATACAACTAGAGACTGACCGTCTTGCCTGGAAGGCTGCTAACTTAAACCGTGGCCAGTGCCAGCACAAAATGCTTTGAAATATCCTCTGTGGACTTCCAGGTGAGGACTGGTGAACTGAAGACAATGCTGCAAAAGTGGAGCTGTTCACCACATCAAAGACCAAGGAACTGGTGAATAGACCTGTTCCTTGGAACCTCTCCAGATAAGGAGAAGATGAGAGACTGCCCATATAAACTCTGGGTGACTGCTCCTTGCAAGGAGATCACAGGAAAGTGGTTTTCCAAAGCTAGGAGCATCCCGCATGAGATGGCATTAAGACAACTTGCTCATAACCATGAAGAATTTTAAAGGGCATGAAGTTTGCTACCTTCATTTTCTAATCATTTTGGGAAATCGTTATTGGATATCTTCGGAATGACAAATTTGAAAACACCAGATAAATATGCCTTCAATCCTGAAATAAAATTTTAATTATAAGCTGAAAAATAATATGAACCATGATTCAGAATCTGCCTCTGACCTTGAATTTGATGGTGTTGTTTCAGCTGAACCCATGATTCAGGATGGCTGACCATTCTGACCATTCTGGACCAGCAGGCCAGAATTCAACTGAAGCTGATCAGCCACAGGAATCTCCTGTTCAGCTATAGTGTCAGATGACAAGGCACAATCCCCAAGCATGTACTGAAGTGAGAACAATGTTCCACAGCGAAGATTCTCATGAAACAAAGGGCACTAAGATATGAGTAATTGCAGCCACCTGGCTGCAGAAAGATTTAGTGGGCTCCTGTGTTTACAGTCATTGTCAGAAACAACCATTTGGCTCTCCAAGTCTTGGCTCAAAGTTATGTTCTTGCTCCTTGTTTGTGACTCTTGACTCGTAGACTGACTGACTATCCAATTTGGCACCCTGTGATTCTTGGAAACATTTCTGGATGATGCTCCTGCTTCTTGGGCAAACATTCTTTACAAGGCATCTAAATCACTTTCCTGTCTGCTGTCATCTGCTTAAGCTGCAGTAAATATTCCTGCTTCTAATGTACTGTGGTTTGTGTGTGTGTGTCAGCAACCTTGAAAAAGAAGAATTTAAAGAATCTGAAATAAATAGCAAGAAGCTAAATAAGATTTTGGTCTTACAGAAGTTATAAGTTATAAATGCACTAAGGCTTCAGATAAATTTGGAATTTTGAAACTTTTACAATAAGATTTTGGAATTATAAAGTATAAATGTACTCATGTGAGAAATAGATTCTACTTTGGTTTTTACAAGTCAACAAAGAAAAGCAATTTCATGATTTCAAAAATTGGACACTATAAAGTTTTCAGGTATGGGAAAAATTTACAAGCGTGTAAAATATTGCAAAACATTATAACCATAAAAATACTGAAGGGGGCTTTTTGAAGAATGGGGTCAGAAAGTAGTAGTCACAATATCAACAAGGTCAGTAATGATGTCTGCTTCTATGGATAAACTTATGTTCAAAAGATTTATTGAAGAAACGACAGATGTAGAACCAATTTTAGCTGGCAAGATAAAGATGGTACCAAGAAGTGGATTTATAACTGGCAACTTAGAGAATGACTGAGAAAGGATATTTCCCTAAAAAATCTGGCTGAGATTTTAAAATTTAAAAGGGAAATACCAATGGTGGCGCAGTGGTTAGAGTGCAGGACTGCAGGCTACTTCTGCTGCCTCACCAGGCTCCAGGTTGACTCAACCTTCCATCCTTCCGAGCTGGGTCAAATGAGGACCCAGATTGTTGGGGGCAAGAGGCTGATTCTGTAAACCACTTAGAGAGGGCTGTATAAAAGTACTGTTAAGCAGTATATAAGTCTAAATGCTATTGCTATAAGCCAAGAAAGTGACCTGGATAATTTTTATTAGCTGTACAAAAGACACCTGTTTAAAGCCTTGAAGAATGCTATGCGATGGGACAAATAAATAATAAAATCAAATGGACAATATTTGGATGAACTAAAGATTAAGACTATTAAAAACCATAGGAAGAAATATAAAGTTGGTTTATTTGATCAAGGTTAAAATATGGCATAGTGTTACTTCTGGCAACTCTTTCTATGATATCAGAACCAAAAAGATTGTTTTATGGATTTGCAGCTAATGGCACATAAGTTCTGTCCTGAGTTCAGTAAGCAAGCAGGTAAACGGGACCTCCGGGAGGGGCATTGTCAAGAGAACCAGGGAGGTTGAAGGCCGGGGCTGCTGCTGACCAGGGAAGCGGCTGCTCCTCCAGCTGAGCCAAGATGATCCTAGGCTGAAGCCCCGCATAGACAGCGTGCGTTAAAATAAATCTCACAGGGTTTTTTTGGCATTTGCCAGCCAGCTCATCTTCGGAGCTGGAAATGACCCTTTGAGAGAGAGAAAAGGGCTCCTTTGGTAAAGAAGCTTCTGGACCTGCTGTCAGCAGTGGGGGGCATGCTGGGAGGGCCCTGGGGAGTTAACTGGGACAGGCCCAGCCGAGTGGGGGGGGTTGTTCCACAGCAGTCAGCGCTGGCTCAGCCCCGGCATGGCTCAGGCGGATCAGAGCCGCTCTCCAGTGGGAATGCAAGTGCTCCTTTCCCCGCAGTGAGAGGCAATTGGAGGCTCCCGTTGCAGCTGCCGACTGTCAGTGCTGGGTGCAGCATCCTCCTAATAAGCTGGCCCACTTGGACTCTCCCCCATCAGAACCAGATCTAACAGATCGATAACAGATAATCAGAGTTGGAAGGGACCTCGTAGGTCATCTAGTCCAACCCCTGCCCAAGCAGGAGACCTTACACCATTTCTGACAAATGGCAGTCCAATCTCTTCTTGAAGGTCTCAAGTGAGGAAGCTCCCACATTTTCCGAAGGCAACTTCTGTTCCCTGGGTTGACTGCTCTCACTGTCAGAAGCTGGGAGGGGAGGGGCTCCTCTTGGAAAATGGACTTTGAGCAGGGAGCAAAATGCTCCTCTCTGCCTTGGTTTATGGGGCTGGACTCCAATAACATCTTACGGATGCCGGGATCATAGCAGAACACCCTAAGCTTTAGAAAGCAGCAGCTCTGTCCCAGGGAGAAGGGCTGCATTTGCAGCCCTTCCTTCCCTGATCTGCTACTGCCTCCAATGAAGCCAGCTACTACTATTTATCCCTGTAGTAAACAAGATGTTCAGTTCAGTTCTCTGGAGAACATGCAAGATGGGGTTTCTGGGGGTCTCCCCAGAAGGGAGAGCCGAGTTGTGGAGAGAAGAGCCCTTCTCTCCACAACTCGGCTCTGGCACCCAGCTCCAGATCTGCACCACATCCTGCTGCGCCTGTGTTTAAGCTCCCCTCTGGAGCTGGAGGTGATTTGTAGCCGAGCTGGAAATGGCATCCGTGAATCCTGGCAGCAAGGAATGCCTGATAAATGGACCTCATATTTAATCCATTTATATGTCTCTTCCCACGGGAGCGATGGCCCAGATTTGGATCTTCTTCCAGCCTGGCTGGTTGGATGCCACCCAGGGCAGCCCAGAAGGATGGAGCCCTGGAAAAGTCATTTCAAAAGGAGCGGCTGCTGCCTATTTTTGCCTTTGCCTTCTCAACCAGGTGTTTTATTTGCTGAAGGGAAGGGCAGTGGGCAGCAGGGCAGGACTAAAGGGGAGGGGGCAAGTGGCAGAGGAAGGGGAAATAGGTCTCTTCTGCCTTGGGGGGCTGCAAACTCCCCGCACAGCTCCAGGCACCAAGATCTGCTCCAGGGAGTCTGGTGGGATCCTTCCTCAAATGCTGCAAGGGCCAGCGAGAGTGGCATCAGGAACACAAGCACCCCAATTCGGAGGGATCAGTTCCCACATCCCCAGAGTAGGAAAGATGGCGTGTCTGCAGAATCCTGGAGAAATGATCACCCCATAAAAGAGCAGATGAATTCTGTGGCCTACAGACACGAAAGAAGGCCAAGGACAGCCATCTTCCTCCTGGAAAATTTAACCCCTATTCCGGTCTCCTTTGAAAGAGCAAACTTTCTCTTGCAAAACTGCATGAATCATGTAAAACAAGGTAAGCTTTCTCTCCCCATCCTTGTTGTGGAATGCTGTCACTTACAGAGCCATCCCATATGCCCAGAAAGCCAAAGAAGCTATGATCTCCTGGAGGTTGTTCACGTGGGAGACTGAGAGGCATCATCCCAAGAGCCAACATGGGTCAGCCCAGAATCTCGCTGGGAAATCCACCCAGGACCATTCTAGATCTGATGATAGTGATGATAGTCCAAGCCCATGACTCCATGGCAGGGGTCCCCAAACTTGGCCACTTTAGACTTATGGACTCCAACTCCCAGAATTCTCCAGCCAGCAAAGTGGCCAAGTTTGGAGACTTCTGCTCTATGGAGAAGCAGTTAGGGACCCCACAGGGCTGACTCTAAAGCCAAAAAGAACAGCTGATGAGGCCAAAAGCACCAGTAGGTTAAAACTTCCCTGCTCTACATCATTGGCATTGCTGATGACATCAAGAGGAGGAAGCCCTCCTCAACCAAGCCCACAACAGCTCGGCCTCAGTGGACGGGATGAGCCCAGCCATGTGACTTGCATTACAGTTGAGGACCAGTGGTGCCTTTCAAACATTTTTACCACCAGTTTGGCGGGTATGGCTTGGTAAGCATGCTTTGCGCACACACACTTGCATGTGTGCATGCAACAAACATGCACTTTGCGCAGGTGCAGAGGCTTTCTGACTCACTACCTGCAATCCTGCACTCTTCCTATCACTTCAGCAGCTGCCACACAGCAATGTGCTGTGCCATGCAAAGCACCTATGCTTCAAAAGCAGGACATAAAGGCAGGGGTGGGATTCTACAGGCTTGCACCTATTCGATAGAACCGGTTGTTAGAAGAAATTGCTGGTCTAATCCTGTAAGGAAGGCAGGAAGGAAACATTCTGGTGTTGCTGACAGAAACTGCCTCTCCATTAACCCTTATTACATTCTTGGCAGGACTAGACTTCCTGTCTCAGCAACTTCTCTGGAGTTATTTTCCCCTCCTTTGCTGGTACTTTGCTTGTGTGGAGTGACCCTTCAAAGTTACAACGGCACTGAAAAAAGTGACTTATGATCGCTTTTCACACTTACGACTTGCAGCATCCCCACAGTCATGAGAGGCCAGGCGGAGATGCGTGCCTCGATGTGAGTGATGTTGAGTTGGCCATACCCAGCCAATAACATGAGCACCAAGCCATGCCCACCAACTAAGCCATGCCCACAGAATCGGTTGTTAAAAAATTTGAATCCCATCCCTGCATAAAGGTGTGTATGGGAGCCCAATAGCAGAGTGTCGGAAAGAATCAGTTTGGTCTCCACTGTTCATTGACGCTACCGCCTCGGCTGAACTGGGCCAAACTGGTAGAATACCACCAATGTTTAGGACTATCTATCCACCAAACCTCTATCATCTATTTTGAATCTCCCACAATTTGGTTTTCTTGGGGTTTCCCCCCCAAAATGGCTCCCCTTCCTTTAAACCAGATGATGGAGGATGAAAGATTTCTGGAGATTTCCACTTTTGGCTGTTCCCGCAGAAATGGAATCTGCTCTCCTCCTGGCTGGGGAACCTTTGCCTCAGCCAAGGTGGAGGTCAGAGCTGCAGCCAGCTGAGCCTCCACGACCTGACTGATTAGGCAGCACCTCTGCTGTGCCTCCTGCTGAACATGGAAACCCCAGGGCTTGACCTGTGTGTGTGACTGTGTGCATTTGTGTGTGTTGGAAAAGGAAGACATCAAGTCAAATTCACGTGAAATGCACACAAATGGCCATCCCCAAAGTGAACCTCTCACACATGGCACTCGTCTCAAGGCCGGTTTGGGAAGGGCCAGTGGTCCACCCTGGCCTTCTCTGGCTAAAAGAGAATCCCCACCTAATATCCCTGCCTTTTGAACAATTCCCCTGTTTCGCTTGCAGGGCCAAATACCTCCCTCCCGCCATGCAGTTATGTGGTCATTAGGAGGGCAATTTAGCAATAAAATGTGACTGGCTTCATTACAGGCAAAGAATAAGTGCTCAGAGACTCTTAAATCACCAGCCGGCCACCCACAAGGAGGCTGCCAGACACCCACTTCCTTTGGCACAAGTGCCTGGCGAAGGAACGGAGGGAGGAAGGAAGGAGGAAGAGAGGGGAAGGGAGGAGGGAGGAAGGGACTCTCCCTCCTGTGACTGAACAATGCAGAGGGTCTTCCCACCCCAACTCTGAGCATCTTCTGGACCACCACTGGAGTACTACTGGAGCCTCCAGGACTCAGGATTGGCAGGTCCAAAGAGAAGATGGCAACAGTGTCAGGGCTGAGCTTTGCCTTGCCGACCACCAAGGGGGAGCTTGTTCTGGTGCTCTTGGAAGGGGGGGCTCTTCAGTCCAAGGGCCACATCTGGCTTTAAGGAGTCGAAGGTTCTCCTGTCTATTCTGTCATTTTAACATGGTGAAAGAGAGGCAAGCAGTTTCACTGTGTTTCACTCCAGTTCTTAATAAACTGCTGACTATGGTTATTCCCCACCTGTCTTGATTGAATTATCCCTGCTTGGGGGGGGGGGGGGGGG
>BHFT01016051.1:56855-81153 GCA_004320025.1 Laticauda laticaudata
GGGGGGGGGGGGGGGGGGGGAGAGAACAGGAGGACAGCTACTCTCGAGCAGGGGTCTGCAACCTTGGCAACTTTGAAAGCAAAGCTGGCTGAGGAATTCTGGGAGTTGAAGTCTGCAAGTCTTAAAAGTCGACAAGGTTGGAGACCCCAGCTCTAGAGGCCTCTCATTGTTGCAAGGAAGCTGTGGAGGCAGGAGGACCTTCTCAGGCTGAAGGCCAACTATTCTCACGGGGAGAGAAGCATCTCTGCTTTTTCTTCAGCACCGGGGGCGGTGCCTTCTCTTCCCATTTTCCCCACAACACCAGTCCAGTAAGGTAAACTGGGCTGGGGGAGGGACTGGAGCACATTCGACCCAGCAACTCTGCGTGGTGAGGGCAAGCTTGAACCGGGTGTCCCTTCCCTTGTCCAACATCTTCACCATCCTCTGTGCTGCTCTCCCAATGAAGCCACCACCCTCCTCTTACTTCAGGGATGGCGCAGTACCCAGGAGCAGCTGGGCCTTGGTACCCTCTGGGCACAGCCATTCCCCACTCCTCCTTGCCATTGGAGGTCTGAAACAGGCTGTCAAGTGGCGGGCCTTCCCCTCCTCAGCCGCTCTGCCGTTATCACCCAAAGCCAGAGCTGAAATCAATTTGGCTTGACAGGTGAAGCACTTCAAATCAAGCTGCTCTCCAGGCTCTGCCAAGTGAATGTGAAATAAGCCAGCCTGGGGGGGGGAGGAATGTGGGGGGGGGCGAAGAAAGGGCCTCTGGTCACCAAAGCAGCTCCTTCAGGGTTGCCGCTGTGGCAGAGCTTCTGGAGGCCAAAGCAGGAGCCAGAAATGGCCCGAGCCCAGCCCTTGGCCCCACCCAGCTGCTTCTGGATCTCTCCCTGTGCCTGGGCACTGGGAGAGGATGGGCACTTCCCCAACAGTAAGTCTGTTGCCAGGCGCCTCTCAGCACCAGCGGCTTCCGATTTCCTCGCATCCTTGCATTTTCCTCGCAAAACACAGATAAGCCATCTTTGGGGATGGCAGCACGGGTGACACATGGGGAGACCCCATGGAGCCTGCAGCCACACAGTGGTTGCCCTAGAGGGCTGCCCCCCCTGGCCACAAGGCAGTCTTGTTCTGCCCTCTGAAGGGGCCCTTTGGTAACCTTCCTGCCCCTGAACCAAGCACAGCAGCTCTTTTCCAGTCCTCAGGTAGATCCTCGGTGCTCCAGGATCTTTGAGAGGTAGGGTTCAATGGTTCCGGAGATCACATCTGCCAGCTCCTTTCAGAACTCTGGGATGTAATCCATCCTGTCCTGATGATTTGAAATCATGTAGAATGGATGTCATTTTCTTGCCTATTTGGACTTCTATTCCTCATCTCTCTTTTCCTGTACTGCTTTTGTTAGGTTGCACTTTTTTCACCCCCTTTTGTGTAAAGACAGATGCGAAGAATGAATGAAGCTGGTTCACTTTCTCCTTGGGCCTGTTACCTCCTTGCCATCTTCTCCCAATAGTGGATTAATCATTTCCTTGATTTTTTTTCTTGTTTTTTACATTTTGAAAGAAATATTTTTGATATTTATTGCAAGTCATAGTTCATTCTGGGCCTTAGCTTTCCTGATTTCATCTTCGCAGATATGGGCTATTTACTGGTACTCTACTGATCTTCTGCCTCTGAAGCTCTGACTCCATCCTGAACCCAAAGTGATCCAAGTGTCTGAATATTTGGGAAGAGAGGAAGAGGAGAGAGGATTTCTTGGTAGATTATAGACTGAATATGACCAAGAAGGATGAGGCAGCCACAAAAATAAAAACACTTTGCCTTGGTCCTAGAAAATTGTGTGTCCACATCTGGACACTGCATGTTGGATAAACTAGAGTCCGCCCAGAGGAGGACAAGCAAGATGATTAAGAGGGGGAAATTAAGAGCAGTTGGAGGTATTGGCTAGATTTACTCTGGAGACAGAAAGACTGCAAGCAAGCCTGATGGTTGTCTCTAAGCATCTGAAGGGTTTTCAGGTGGACAGTGGGCAGAATTGTCCATGGTTGTTCCAGAAGACAGACATGAAGCAAAGGGTTAAATTATGGGAAAGTCATTGCAGCAGGACATCTGTAGAAATCTGCTCAGAACAAGAGTTGTTTCAACAGTGGCACACAATGCCTCAAGGGCATCATGCCTTTTTATCACACTTCTTCCAAGTGAGAGAGGCTGGGCAGGGTTTTGTGGAGTCTGATCCTCTCTTCTAAGCCACCTTCTAATCTTTACATTGTACAATATGATCCTCTCACCCACAGCATCCACCCACATCAGCTGTTCATTTATCTCCTTTTCTCCTAAATTAAAACCCTCGTAACCTTTATTGAGCTAAAGAAAATTGCTTCAGCTCCTTGATTATCTTGGTTGCCCTTTTTGGAATCTTGTCTGGCTCTACAGTCCTCTCTTGGAAGTACCATGACCAGCATTATGTATGCAAGTGAAATTACAAAGCGTGTCGGTCTAAATTCCTGATAATGCTGGCTTTGCTGATATGGTGCTCTCATGCCATTCTTCCCACCTGGGTTGAGCAAAAGGATGCAGTGGAAATTCTGTCAGGGTCTGCAGGAGGAAAGCCCACCCTCAGCTCAACCTTAGGAAGGTGTAAGCCTGAGCCTCCAGTGCAAGGACTGGTTCTGGAAAGGGCTGCCCTCCCTAGGAGAGCACTCGGGGGTCCTCCTGGGGTCACGGGGCAGGTGGCAACCTGGCCAGAAGGGCTTTTACGCTGCTTGGGGTTGTGTGCCAATCGGGCCTCTTCCTGGACTAGGAGACCCGATGCATGGTCCAATCAAGGAGAATCTTTGTAGCTCAGGGTTGAAATGAGGGCTCCTCAGTGCTCTCTGAGCTTGCTTGTTTCCTTGCAGGTGTTTTATTGCCCAGACTAGGTAACATCATCACTGCTAGTAATGTTGTAAACTAGTTTGGATAATGAGATGTCTACAAGGGAACAACCAAGCTCAGAGAGCATCGAGGAGCCCCCATGGCCACTCATGCTTTGGTCAGCTCTTGAGTGATGGAAGCAATGCCCTCCAAATTGAGACCTCCTTGAAGAATATCTGGATGCTGAACTTGGCCCAGAACGTGGCAGCAAAAGCAATTATGGGCCTGGCACATTAGAGCTTTGCTTTCTGAACTGCACCAAGTGCTGGTAGGCTTCTGGATGCACTTCAAGGCTTCTCTCCTAGACAGCCACTCATGGCATGGGGCCAGGTTATTTGAAGGACCAGCTTTCTCCAATGGTCTCTACTCATCTCATCAGGCCTGGAAAGAGGGGCCTGATCCAAGTGTTCCCAGTTACAGAAAGTCATCCTGTCTCCTTTGGGACTTGTCCTTTGCAGCACCAATTCCCCCCGGAACCCCTTTGCTGCTGGCTTTCTGCAAAGCCCTTAAGACCCGGCTATTAACACCAGCCACTCCAGATTTTGGAACTGATTGGAGAAGAGGCCAGGAGACAGTTTGGGATGTGTGTGTGTGTGTAACCAGAAAAGGACTGATTTTGGTATTGACATCCCTCTTTGTATTTTCTTGGATCACTTTCAAAAGAGAGCAAGCAGAAAAATAAGAGTTCCCTTCTGTGTCTGTTCCTGGTTAGGTCTGCCTGTTAAGTCTTTGATGCTGTTTGCGTTTGAGGGCATGTTTCCCTCTGAACTGCCATTCGGATTCAAGCCGCTTCATTCCAGACCTGATCAGAAACAGCGGTGGAACCCAAGGCTGCAAGGAGGCAGCCACTTCCTTGGGGCAGGACGGGATGAAAGTCATGGGAGATCTGAGAGATCCTTCAGGGGAAACTCTGCGAGTGTCATCTGGATGCTATCAAGCAGCAGTGGCCGTGTGAAGGGTCTCCCGGGACCGTTTCTAAGGCAGAGGAGGCAAAGCTCCAGAATGTGCAGCCGCCCCACGGCAGCCTCCGAAGGGCCGTCAGAGCCAGAGTTTCACCTGAGCCAGGATTCTGCCCTGCTGGGATCACTCCTGCTGAGTCAGTCAGCAGAGGAAGCAGAAACAGGTTAGGGAAATGGCTGGGCTGGGGCTGGGGCTGGGGCCGGGGCAGCCTGGCCACTGGAAAATGTTTTTTCAGGCATTTGAATGCTAACAGCTGCTCTGGCCACCCTTAGGCACCTCCATGGTTGGCAGCCTGAGACCTGCCCCAAGTGTGCAGCAGTCAAAGGAAGACCTGAGCCGAGGCTGTGTGCTGGGCTGCTCCTCCTTGAGCCCAGATGCAGAGGGGGAGCTGAGCTGCGGCCAACCAACTCAAGCTGCAAAATCCACCAGCCTGAGAGAGCACAGTTGGGGGGGGGGGGACAAGGTGGGGAAGCTGAGAGCCACATGATGAGCCTGGCAGGCTGCTTCCCTGCAAAGATCTGGCTGGCAGAGATGAACAGGAAGTCTTACAGGCAAGATGTTCCTGTCCTCATCTTTGTTCTGGCTTCCTGAGACAGTAACAATCACACGCTGTTCCCCAAAATCTTTTTGTTTTATTTCAGTGGCTATGAATTATAGGCATTCACAGCCCGTATTGAGTCCCACCCAGTTTGTGACTAGTCCAACGGAAGTTCTGCCACAGTCCTTCAGGATAAGGCTGATAAGCACCCACCTTTATCTCCTTTGAAATGCTGCCAATGACTAAATTGCCCATTAGCTGTATTACAAGGTCAAACGGAGCTCTAGAGTTTAAACCAACCAAAATGAACAAACTTGCTTCTTGCAAAGGCTCCTGTCCTTTTGCTTCTCCTTTATGTCTTATGGGAGGGCCAACCACCTCCCAGTCTTACTCCTGAGTCACCTCTTTTATCTTAACTGTTCTTGCCTTCTGGCAGCTCTGCACAAGTGCGCACTGGGAACAGGCTCCCCCTGTTCCTCTGCCTCACTGATGTCAGATTCTGGAGGCTCTGGAGTCGGCACATAATTCCCAGATGGCCTTGGCCCCATCCATGTATCGGACACAGATACCTCATCTGAGTCCTGCCCAGACTCCAGGACTAGCCCATGGTCCTCCCCACTGTCCGACTCTGCTGCCAGCTGCGCAGGCTGCCGGCAGACCACAACAGTCAGAAAGTGTCCATCATGCTAGTAAAGATGCTCCCCCCAATCTTCCTCTTGGGATGGAAGAGCAGGCACAGCATTATGGTTTGTCTGCTATAAACCCAGAAGCTCAGCTAGGGTGGTCTCTGTGAAGCACTTCTTGGAAGCAGCTTCAACTGCTTATCTGCCTCGATGGGAGATCTGATCAAAGCTTCCCTGAATCCATTTCCCTTTGAAGGGAGACCTTCTGGTGGTCTTCAAAGCACCATGGCTGGGGATGGATGGATGGGGGGGATGGAGAAAGAAGAGCACCGCTTCCACTTTTCTCCCTCGCTTGGGAATCTCTGGCCTGGGGGTTCTTGTGCACATCTATCTCCAAACAGGTCTTCCTTCTTCCCGGGTCTTTTCCAAGGAACTTCAGAGCATTCTTTTCTGCAAAGGGGATAAACAACTGGGGGAGTTTCCCCTCCCCCCCAAAAAGGACTCATTGTTGCATTCTTTTCCACGACAGTTTTGCAGATTGTCTTCCTTTCTGTCCTTCCTTGGAAGCACCTCTCGGCTATACGGGAAACTCCAGAGACAAGCTCCAGACAAGCTACAGCTACACATCAGCACCCTTGGGAAAGAAGCTCTCGCTGCTCAGAGTAGACGATGTTGGGGAGATCTTCTGAGAAGGTTGAAGCTGTTGGGCTTCCAGAGCACACAAGAGGGCCTGGAAGAGAAAGTAGCTTCTCCACATCATCCTGGCATGCCAGGCTAAATCCACACACGAGTCACAAGGGTGAAGGTTGTCCTCACAATGTCTGAGAGGTGTGTATTTTCTCCAAGGAGCTCTTTGGTCAATTTACCTGCAACCCTGTGCACAGGAATCTGCCTCTCAGGGATCTCCACCAAGTTGCAGGGATGGGAGAGACCTGCCCTGTGAGCGAGAGGTTCCTGGTCAAGGATCTTGTCCACCTGTGTCCCGGGAGGTAATCTTTGGTCTGATGGATGTTTGAGGCCAAGCTGCAACCCCGTTTCTCTTCTTTCAGACCACCTGAAAAAGACCTGAGGCACATATGTGGCCCCCTCAGCTCAGCTGCTCTGCTGAGGGCTCCCCAGGCTCCTGCCAGAGAGTTGAGGCTGAAGTTCTCCAGGAACAGTTCTGTTGGCAGCAGAATCTTCCAAGAGTCCATAAATTATATCTGGATTAGTTTTGATTTCCTTGATTTGGTCTGTAAGCCGTCCAGCGTCCTCTTGGTCTCCTGAAACATTTTTCTCATGAAACCCTATATTTGCAAACACTACTAACCTTTTCATTTCAATCCTTTTCTTTCAAGGCTGCCAGCTTTGCATTTGGGCCAATCCTAGCCCCCCTCCTCCTTTCCCCCCAAATAGGAGCTTCCAATGGCCCTTCCGCCTGTATCTCCTCATGAGCTTCCTTCCCTGGCCAATCGTGCCCCCGCCCGTCCCCTGCCCCCCCACCCTCATGAACCAGCCACACAGCCTTCTGCTAGACTTGGCATCGATGTAGTTTTCTAGTCAACACCCCCCCCCAAATAAAAATATTGTTTTCATTTAATATTTCACGGAATTACTGTGTTTATGGTATTTTACATATGATTCTAATTTGCTTGATTTATTTACAACCTCTGTTAAATGTTTAATGACTCTTGTTCCTGCAATGCATGCTCCGAGGCTGCCTACTTCATCTTTAATAACCAAGCCTTTATTTTAAGAGCTCCAAGGGGGGTGCTGGGGGCTCATTAATTTCCTTTAAAGCCAGGCAGTTCAGGGTCACCAGAGGCTGCCAGTCGTGAGGGGCGTGGACCGGCAAGGCGCATTCACCGATACACAGGAGCAGCTCCCTTCTGCGGCCAGAGACTGGATGGAGGCAGTGTCTGCAGGTACCCGGCCTTCCTCCCAGTGCCCTGCCCCATAAGCCCCACCAGGGAGAGGCTCACTTTGGGCCCTGCTTTCCCCCATCCCAGCCCTGCAGGAACTGCTGATGCTGTGCAGCAGCTCAAGAGACCAGCCCTGCTTGGAAGAGCCACTGGCTGGCCTGAAACAACACTTCTGCAAAGAGATCTTGGCTTCCACTTCTCAGGCATTAATGCTCCCAGGGAAGTTGCTGCATGGAACCAGAGAAACCCACAATCAGGATCTCTCCCACACTGGATGCCCTTTCTCGAACCTTCATCCTGCAAGAATTCAGCACAGCCTCCGATCTCCTCCCTCTGCTGGAGGCCTCTCTCTGGATCTCTCTCTCTGGATATCTCTTTCTCTTTCTTTCTTTCTTTCTTTCTTTCTTTCTTTCTTTCTTTCTTTCTTTCTTTCCTTCTTTCTTTCATTCTTTCTCTTTCTTTCTCTCTCTCTCTCTCTCTCATCGATCTCTCTCTATCTTTAGCTATCTATCTATCTCTCTATCGATCTATCCATCCATCTCTATATCTATCGATCTATCCCTCTATCCATCTATCTATCTATCTATCTATCTATCTATCTATCTATCTATCTATCTAATTCTATCTCTACCTAATTCTACCTACCTACCTACCTACCTTCTATCAAATGTATACGGTTGACCATCTCACAAAGGTCATTGGGTATAATAAGACAAACTACTAAAAGGAAGTTTAAACAACTATTAAAAACAATAAACCTTAAATATAAATAACCATACATATAACTATGAGTAAGGCCAACATTCGAATAATCTGCATTTTAATGTAATCCCCAAGGCTGCTAACAAAAGCCCCAGTTTTTAAGAGATTTCCAGCAGGCCAAAGGGACTAATCTCACTCCGGGGGGGGGGGGTGTTCAGTGCCCAGGGCCCCAGCTGAAAAGGCTCTTCCTGGGTCCCACCCAATGGAGTTTCTTAGCAGACAGACCCACCGCACACAGGCCCCTCCTATGGGGCCTGACAGGACATATAAATGGGGGGGGGGCCGCTGACTGCTCTCTCCAGGGTGGCCCTGGACCGCCTCCTGGAAGCCTCTTTCTCACATAGCCCCAGTGCTGGGGGCTCCCCCACTGCCTTGCCCCTTCTCTTCAGGCAGGATCGGAGCTCCCAGCTCCCCCTTTTGAGGGGAGCAAGAGCAGCTTTGCAAGCCTCCCTTGGCCAATGTCCTGCATGACTCCTTGGCCCATCAGCTATGGCCACTGGGCTCCAGCAATGTGGAAAGGAAGCTCCTATAGCACCAACCTCAGAGATCTCCCCTGCCTGGCATCCAGAAGCCCCTCCTTGCCTGCCTCAAAAGTCGCTCTCAAGCACAACCGTCCAGATGACAATGTGGAGGCAGCTGTGGCTCAGCCAGGAATGGTGGGCTGCATCTGGCCCACCAGCCAGCTGTTCCTCCACCTGGCCCTGCAGGAAAGAAGCAGTGCAGGGCTTCCTCTGCCCCCAGGATGCCACCTGGCTAACCTAAAAGCCCCTCCCCCACTCCTGCATGGTGCTCTCCCGTGCCCAGCAGAGACAGTTTGCCAACCGCCCGATCGCATTTGTACAAGGCCTGCCTCTTGAGACTCTATGTTTCTGCTCATTTCCCAGCTTCCCTTTTACCTTCCCTGATGCTCTAATGAATGACCTTGAACCCCCTTTGTGCTCTGCCCGGGTTCCTGGCTTGCACCGGCCTTCCTGGCAAGGAAGGGAAGCGTCAGGGGCAGAGAAGCATCGCCTGGGGGGGGGGGGGGGNCCGGGGGGGGGGGGTGGAAGGCTGTGGGCGGCTGCGAAAAGCAGGGTTAGGACTTTCACAAAACGGACACGTCCTGAGTAGAATCTGTATTTTTCTTCAACACCACCCACTAATCTTTGTCATGTTGATCTCACACTCACCCACTTAATTCAGCTTGAAATGACTAATTTTTACTCAGCAACAGCAGCAGCTGAGATGGGAGGTGCACCAGGCAGGCTGGGCCGTCTGCAGGCACGGTTTTGCTTTGCACAAGATAAACCCACAGAAATGCTGCTTTCAGCCCGTCAAAAGACGGCAGCTCCACAGCCGCACTTCTGGCTGTGCAACCCAAAGGGCCCTGCAGGAAAGACTCCCGGGGCAGGCTGGGCTTTGCACTGTGTGGGGAGCCCACAGGAGAACCTGGATGGAAATGAGGCCCTGCTGGTCTTTAACGGGGCCCCAATAAAATCTAGGGTGCTCCTTTAGGGGAGGGAGCCTGGCCCACCACGCCAAGTGGCCGAGCTTCTGTCACGCACCCTGTGTTGCTGCATCATGGAGCTGGCTCCCCCTCCCCTGCACTGCCAAATGGCCCCCTCCCCTGGCTGAGAGCTGCAGCAGAGAAAGGCCTCCAGGGTCTGCTGAATCCTCCCAGCCCAGCATCCGATGACGGCCACTGGCCCCAGCAGCTCCAGGGAGAGGGGAGGACAACAGTTAGGGATAGTAGTGGTGCCCAGTGCTGCTGATGGGCAGAGGGAGAGGAGGCTGGGTGAGGCAATGGGTCCAGAGGTGGCATTCAGCCGGTTCTGACCAGTTCTGGAGAACCAGTAGCGGAAATTTTGAGTAGTTCAGAGAACCAGCAAATCCCACCTCTTGACTGGTGCCGCCCCATCTCTTCTCTGCCTCCCATTGAGTCCCATCTGATCAGCTGGGTCTCCTTTTGTTGCCCCGCATAGGAGAACAGAGCTGGAAAGCAGGTTAGTGGGATGGGGAGGGAAGGGGGATTTTGCAGCATCCTTCCACTGCCACGCCCACAAAGCCGCGCCCACAGAACTGATAGTAAAAACATTTGAACCCCACCTCTGGATGGGTCCCTCTCAGTCTCTCAACCAAGACCCGCCAGAGCTCCCAGGCCCTCCAAGCATGTTTGCCTGTCCTGCTTCCAAAGCTGCTTCTCAAAGCATCTGCTAGAAGGTTTAGGGTTTCCTGTCTAAGCAGGGGGTTGGACTAGAAGAGCTACAAGGTCCCTTCCAATTCTGTTATTCTATTCTAAGCAGTGCCAGACCTACAACCGGGCCTCTGGCAGCTGCCTCCCCACAGAAGCCCTTTCCATGCTGCTGGCATGGGTCACTGTCTCAAGGGGTGTCAGGAACAGCAGCAGGCACCCCCAGAAGCTGCTCAGGTCAGCCAAGGCTTTGCTTCCACCCATCTGGGCCTGGAGTGTCCAACTGCAATCCCCCCAGGACCCCCAGGCGGGCTGGGAAACGCGGCCCACTGCCCACTAGCAGGAACAGGAGTCCATCCCCTCCCCTCTAGCCCAGCCCAGCCCACATGGGGGGCAGCCTCCCCGAGCCCAGCAAATCTTTGCAAGGAGGACACAGAGATGCCAGGCAGCCTTTGACTGGCTGCAAATTATGCCCGGGAAGGAGAGTGTCTCCCCGGCAGATGAAGTTGGGCAATGCGGGGACCTCCCCACCTCCACGAGCACGGCCCCTTCTCTGAGCAGAGATCATTAATCCCTCTCTATTCCGTGGATCTATTATTTATTGGCTCAGCAACCCTTATCAGCCAATAAATAATGCACAGGCTGCTCTCCAACAATGGGCTGGCTCTGAGGGAAGAAAGCAATGGGGCTCAGAGCAGGGATGCTCCACTGCCACCCTCCTGGGAGCCCAGGTGCGGAGGAGGAGGGGCAGATGGATCGGGTGCCAAATGCCCCCAGCCCAGAAATGGCCCTTGGGCAAAGGCTGCCCTTTTCCATCTCAAAGAGCTCCCCAAGGCCGAGCAGGGTTGCTGGCGTTCTCCTCTCTGCACCTTCTTGCGTCTCCCCTGCCCTTGGCTGAAGGTTCTGGGTTGCTGGCATTGGCACAGGGCACCCAAACAGACTGGATGCCCGTTTATTCGTGATGGAGCCTCACGAGCTGTTCTCCCAGCAGAATTATGTTTGGAATCAAATCCCTCAATGGTTTTTCTTAAAAAAACAAACCACTAAAACACCTTGCTTTTATGAAGACATTAAAATTTAAAATAAAGAAACTCATTTGTACAGTTGTTGATTTTATGAGTTGTCCTGAGCCTTTATTCTAAAAGCCCTTATTTTATACTGTGGTTTTAACTGCGGTTTTTGTCTCATGGCTCTGCTGCATTTAATTCCAGGCGTGTGAGAAATGAATTCATTAATTTACCCGCTAATTCACAGCTGGGGCAAGCAGAGTGGCCGGAACCCCTTCTTGTCCCTGGATGGGACCGGCCCATTGCCCTTTGCAGCTTCGTTTGGTGAAATCAACGTCGTCACAAGAAGCCCATTTGAAGCAACATTCAGAGGGCAAAGGAGCCACAAGCCGCAAATGGCATCTCGCTGGCTGCATCCCCCCAGACGTGCAGAACCCCTTCTATCCCCAGAGTTGGGGAGGGGGCTGGCTAGACCCTCCTTTAACCAATGCAGGCTGTTCTGCTGGTCCCTGCTAGGCCTACAACCAGTCAAGATGCAAAGGGGCCTGGAGGGGGCTCTTTGTGCCCCTCAACCCAGGAGTAGGACAAGGATGCCTCAGCATCCTGAAGGGGGCTGGGGTCCTCAGAGAGCAGCCGACCTGCCCTGGCTTTGGCAGATCAAATAGGAGAGGTGGGATCATCCTGTGAACCTCACCCGTCCACAAACCATTGTTCAACCAACCAGCCATCGTATTTTGGGTGCAGCTTTAAATCAGCTGTTGGCTTTGCAGATAACAAATAATTCCCCATGAAGATGAGCTCTTCAAAGCTTCTTCAAGATCTTCGCTTTGCAAATGTTTTTCCAAGGCCATCAACACTGCTGAACAATTCACTGTTTTCCAATAAAGCATAGCTTTGGTAAATTATAACTAGTTCTATCTTTTTGAAAAAATATTGGTTTTGACTGCCAGCTGTCTGTGGAAGTGCAAGTAGTCACACTTGTGCAGCTTCTCCCCAGAGAGGGATGCTGGCCTACCTTACTGGGATGTTGAGAGATAAACATTTGAAACAGCAATTCAAAATATTCTGTCTATTTTTATCTAAGACAGAGGTCTCCAAATTTGGCAACTTTAAGACTTGTGGACATTAACTCCCAGAACTGGGAGTAATCAGAGTGCAAGTCCATGGAGTTCCAGAAATTGGAGAAGGGCAAGTATTGTTCCTTGCTTCAAAAAGGGAGAAAGGAAGAACCCAAGTAACCAGAGATTGGCCACTGAGGTGGGAAGATTGGAACAGGTGAACATTTTGCCAAGACTGCCTGGTTGCCAAGAGCCAGCATGGGTTTACCAGTGAGAAGCCTTTCGCAAACAGCCTGACCAGTTTAGTTCACATGGGGAATGTAAGGACATGGGGGACCAGCAAAGGGTTTGTCAGGGTTCCAAAGGATGATCTAATTAAGTCATGAGTCTCAAGCCAAGTTTCAAAATAAATCCAATTTTTTATTTGGAGCAACACCTTGGCATTTTTCCCAAGTGCAGTCAGCTCTGCCCAAGGTAATTTACTGCCCACCTATAACCCTGTTTCCCCTCTCCTCCAAGAGTGTGTCATAAATCACATTCTCCAACGAAGCACTTTCCCTGGGCTGTGGAAAACATGCCTCTCCGGCTGGGCTTGGTAACCTGAGACACAATCTGGAGAAAGGTATGTGTGGAATGTGCTTCTGGTCACAGCAACAAACTGCTCCATCAGATTTCCTCCCCTCTCCTTCTTATGGCAACTCAAAAGCAAGCCAAGAATGCTTTACGAGTTGACAGGGTTCAGCAGACTCTCTCACGAGATTCTAGTGGAGAAATGACAAAATGTGGGCTACTCCCTGCTGCCATCAGGTGGAGAGAGAGCTAGCTGAATAACCCTACAACAAAGTTGCACATCAAACCAGAAAGAAATGAATACTGTGTGCCATTCTATCCTGGAGTCACTCACCATATTTATAAATCACTCACACAAAAAGTTAGATTGTCAAATTTTCAAGTGACACAAAGATAGGCGGGCTAGCAAAAGCCTCTCAATGACATGATTCAGGAGGATCTTGACCAACCAGTCTAGCAAAACTGAGTCTCAGCAGCGATAAAGGCAAACTACTGAATAGGAAAACCAAAAGTGTGCACAAAGGATGGAAAAAATCATACCAGGCAGCAGTAGGTGAGGGAAGGATCTGGGTTGCTTGGTGGTTCCAGGGCTGAACTTAAGCAAACAAAGTGATACAAAGGCAGTTCTTGGCTGTAATCACAAGAGGCAGAGTCAAGATCAAGAGAAGTGATTATTTCCATTTTGCATTGGTTAGATCACACCTAGAAAATTGTGTCAAATTCTGGAAACTTCATTTTAGGAAAATCCTGCACAAACTTAAGTGTAGTACACAAAATTATCTGCTATAATGTTCTACCAGTCAATGACTACTTCAGCTTCAACCGCAACAATACAAGAGCACACAGCAAATACAAACTCAATGTAAACCGCTCCAAACTTGATTGCAGAAAGTACAATTTCAGCAACAGAGGGGTCAATGCCTGGAATGCACTACCTGATTCTGTTGTTACATCCTCTCACCCCGACTCCTTTAATCTCAAACTATCCACTATTGACCTCACCCTGTTCCTAAGAGGTCTGTAAGGGGCATGCACCATCGTGCCTCCCATCCCTGTCCTATTGTCCCCATTTATTTATGCCTATTTCCTGTATTCTTACTCACGTTTATACTTATACCTATTATCTTGTAAGCAATTGACAAATCAAATAAATAAAATGAAATAAATATCTAGAAGAAAGAAATAACGTTGATGAAAGAAGATCTATTTCAGGTATTGGTCCAGTTCTGTTTAGTTAAAGAGAAGAGAAAAAGATGGGGAAAGATTGTTCAGAGTTGTTCCAGAAGACAGGAAAAGGGGCAATGGATTTAAATTATAAGGAAGTTAATTGTCATTATCGATCAGGAACAAAATGGCTAAACTGTTCAACAGCCTGCCTGGGAAGTGATGGTTTCTCCTTCCCTGGAGAACTTTAAACACAGGCTGGTTGTCCATCTGTCAGGAATGTTGCAGTAAGGGATTCTTGTGCTGTCCATGGAATTGGAGGACTTGAAGATCTCCAAGATCCCTTCCAATTCTTACATTCTCTGATTCTACCGGAATCCCTGAGAACCTGCTCCTCTTCCTTGCTGATGAAGTCATCCATCTGCACTTGCAACAGGGAACAAATAATCTTCTTTCCTGCTGCTACTTGTGGCAAGATAAGTGGCCACCTGCAGCACAATAGCTGCACAGTATTGTGTGTGCTGTTTTTGCAACCATGCTACACTAATGACTTACATTCACTCTGCAATCAACTATGATTCCAAGATCTTTTTTGGGAAAAATGCTCTTTAGCAAATTGCATGTCTCCTACCCCAATATTGTGTCATCTGCAAGCCTTCTCCCAACCTCTTCATCCAAATATTCAAGAGGAAACTAGTCAGAACCAACCCAATTTCTCCCTCCAGTTTGAGGAGGGATCACTGGATGAACACTCGTCTGAATACAGCATTCGGGACATCTTCTCTTCTTAATTGTCATACTAATCCAGCACACTTAACTAGGTTGCTAATTAGAATGTAATGGGGAAATCCGTCAAAACTTGATGAAAACAAGATATATTACCTCTACAACATTCCCACAAACTATCTGATCAAAAATGTGATCAGGTTAATATTAAGAGTCGCGGTGGTGCAGTGGTTAGAAAGCAGGCTCCTTCTGCTGCCTGCTGGCTGCCTGCAATTTGAATCTCACCAAGCTCAAGGTTGACTCTGCCTTCCGTCCTTCAGAGGTGGGTAAAATGAGAACCCAGATTGTTGGGGGAAAATAGGCTAACTCTGTAAACCGCTTAGAAAGGGCTGTGAAGCACTGTGGAATAGTATATAAATCTAAGTGCTGTTGCTATCTTCCTTCCTTCCTTCCTTCCTTCCTTCCTTCCTTCCTTCCTTCCTTCCTTCCTTCCTTCCTTCCTTCCTTCCTTCCTTCCTTCCTTCCCAGTGGTTAGAATGCAGTATTGTATGCTAACTCTGCCCACAGTCAGCAGTTCGATCCTGACCGGCTCAAGGTTGACTTAGCCTTCCGTCCTTCCGAGGTGGGTAAAATGAGGGGCCAGATTGTTGGGGGAAAGAGGCTCACTCTGTAAACCGCTTAGAAAGGACTGTGAAGCACTGTAAAGTGGTATATAAGTCTAAGTGCTATTGCTATTTGTTCTTGACAAATACATGCTGACTCTGTTAATTCCCACATTATTTTCAAGCTGCTTACAAGTCGATGTTTTTATTACGCTGAATCTTCTCAGTTATGAGTGTGAGACTGACTGCTCTGTTGCTTTCTGAATCTTCCCTTCACCCCTTTTGGAAGACAGGGGGACATCTGCCCTCCTCAGTCATCTGGCACTTCATCAGGATTTCTCAAAGGAAATGTTTAAAGAGTTCGGGCAGGCTTTCAGCTCGTGACTTCATTCAAAGAAGTATTTGCTGCCCAAGGGCTAAATCCGGTCTCTTCAGATTGCTGGTAGGACGTCTTCCTTTTGGCTGGAGAATGGCCCAGAATAGGACCACAATAGCTTTGTCTGTACTGCCAGCTACCATGCAGCCACCTTCACTGAACAGCCAGTGAGCTGAATCTTTTCCTTTTGTTCTGGGTTGATTTAAAAGATCCCTGTTTGTGGTTCCTGACATCCTTTGCTCATGCCTCCACTCATCCTGAGCACGATTTTCTGGATGCCCTCAGTAAGCAGTTTGGGACCAACTGTTTTTGTTCTCTGACCTTCACCCAGATTCCCTTCTGCAGCCAACAAGCCTCCATCTTTTCTTCACTGATTGGTTCAACTATGGTTCAGGAGCTGCTTTTGTAAGGATTCCAACCCATCTTTGGATTCTCTTCCCATTCACCTCCCTTTTCATGGCATCCTACGGATCTGATCACGGATCTGATTTTTGCTTTTTGGACTACACTCATCGGACTACACTCATTGTAGCTCCCATTAAAATTAAGAAGAACTAGATAGTCACTTTCTACAGCATTCCTGCAGCTACCTGCCTCGTACAGGTAGACTTTGACTCACAATAGTGACCGTTCAAAGTTGGAATGGCACTGAAAAAAGTGACCTATTTGCACACTTGCAACATCCCCATGATCATATGATCAAAAATTGGACATTTGGTAACTGGTTCATATTTATGACTGTTGCAGTGTCCGAGGGTCATATGATCACTATTTATGACTTTCTGACAAGCAAGTCAATGAGGAAGCCAGATTCACTTAATAACTTAACAGGGCCTTTCCAAAGGCAATTCCCTTCACAATCTCCAGCACACACTGGAGTCAGATCAAAAACTACCAAACGTGTTCCTGCCAATCCTCATGCCACCTTGTGCCAGCAACCCATCATCTAAGTAACTCAAACCACAGTTCCAGAAATAAAATGTCATGTGTCATCCACATGCGACGCAATGACAGCTTTCACTATATTTTCAAGATTTCCTTTTTGTCGTTGTTGTGTTGTGTTATGAAGAACCGCTCCTAGCGATGACTCCAGTCTCTCATGGAGAATTCCTTGAAGACAGAAAGAGACAATCCTGGCCAAGGCAAAGCAAAACTTTCACCTGGCCTGAGATAGCCCTAGGTCAGGGGCAAGGCCCAATGTTGTGTGTGTGTGTGTGTGTGTGAAAAAAGGGTTTCCAAGCAGGAGCTTCCCTTTTCAAAAGCAAACAGGAAGTCCAAGTCCAAGAGAGTTTTCCTCCCAGAGACCACCAGGAGAGACCCAGGCCCTGCAGGGTTTTCCAAAACAGGACTTGTAATAATTAACAAAAAGGATGTGGGCACAGGAGAGGCAAAGGAAGGCTTCTCCCAAGCACCTTTGCTCCTTCTGAGGCCCTTCTGAATGAAGGCATCAAAGCAGGGGGAAAGAGAAGACTCCAAGAGACAGCAAAGGGGTTTTAACAAGGGAACAAATAATGGCTTGCAAGCAGGCAAAAGATTAATGGAGTGGATCGGCGTTTGCTGTTAACAAGCTATCCATTAAAGGGGGTGGCAGACTTGGTCTCCTCCTCCTCCTCCTAGGAATGGGGGTTTCCAGCTCTCTCATGGAATAAACAGCAATGCAGAGAGATTCTCCTGGTAAGGCTGCAGCACCATAGAGTCACCATAGCACCTTCAAAATCACTGCTCCCCCCCCCCCNCCCCCCCCCCCCATTACTGGGGTGGCCAGGATATGCCCACCATAAGCAGCCTACCTGGAAGGCTCCCCCACTTCTCCTCCACCTCAACAGCCCCTCCTGCAGCCTGGGCTAGAGGCAGACATCCCACCAGAGAACACATATGACCTCAGAGGGCCAAAGGACCTGGGTTCAGGGCAGCACGCATGGGTTTTTCCAACAACGTTCAACCACATCTGGCTGGCTGTCCCAAAGGTGCTTTTTCCAAAAAGCAACTGGACTTCCTTTTGTTTTTGGCTGATGATCTTTCGCCTCTCATCCAAGAATCTTCTTCAGGTCTGATTCAGGTCTGAAGCTTCCTGGATGAGAAGCAAAACATCTTTAAGGAAAAGTCAGCTGCCTTTTTCGAAAAAAAAGCACCGTGACCTTAAGCCCCTGTCACACTGCACCAACGGATGGAAAGAGGATGTAAAATGGAGAGAAACACTTGCCATCCGTTGGTCCGTTGGTTAACGCGATGCATCCGTTCTGTACTCACTGCCTCCGTTTTTTCTTCCTCTTTATCCGTCCAGCATCCGTCGACTGAGGTCCATCTGCTCAAAAAGTTTTGAGCTTGCTCAAACTTTCTGAGCAGAAAATGTATCGCAACGCGTCCGTTCTGCATCCGCGCAATGCATAGGGGCAATCCGTTCTGCATCCGTCGTCATCCGTTACACGTCTGCTACATCTACTAGGCATCCGCTGCACATCCGCGCAACTCAAATCCGCTCCAGACAGAAAGCGGACACAGGGAGGAACGGAACGGACGCAGAACGGACTCAAGCGTTAGTAGCACGGACGGAGAAAGGATGAAAGTGGATGCAGTTCGCATACAAAGCATTTAAAACGGAAAAAAAAAGTTCACAGAGGGGAACTATCTTGGATATTAAGATGTCTAGAGGATGCCTAGAAGATGCAAAAGAACACCAAAGTGGAAAACCTATATTGCCTATAAAAGGGGGAGGAACTCACCTGGATCTCACTTTCAGTCCAGCAGCCTGCTGTGCAGACCTCTTCAGCCTTGCTCTTGCTCTTGCTCTTCCACAGCATCCAATCAATCCAGTCATAGATCGTCGCACACTACTTTGGAAGCCGCCATCATTCTAAAACAGTGCGAAGCCCTCTACAGGCTCTTTCCCCTGTTCTACGCAAGGAAAAGGAGACGTCCAAGAAGTGTGTGATCCGAAGATGGATCATGAGAAGAGCAGAGTACGGACTGTATAACAATCTGATGGTGGAGCTGAGGAACGAAGACCCTCGTGCATTCCAGAACTTCATGAGGATGCCGCCAGCCAATGTTGATGAAGTTGTGGAGCGGCTGAGACCCAGGTTGACCAAGCAAAGCACCAACTTCCAGCCCAGCCTGGACCCTGGGTCAGTGGCACTGACTCTGCGCCACCTGGCCTCAAGGACCACTACAGGAGCATGCAGTACGCCTGGAGGGTGCCAACACAACACCATCACATTGTGGTCAGGAAAAGTGGTGCAGACCATCATCGAAGATACCTGGAGGAGCTCCTCCAGTGACCCTCCACTGAAGAAGGATGAAGAAAGTTGCAGAGCTAGTGGGTATCAGAGGTGGACTTCCCCACACCGTTGGAGCCATAGATGGCAAGGCACGTCGGGACCTGCAAAGCTCCAGCCAACTCAGGGTCACTTATTCAACTACAAGGGCTTCTTCAGCATCATCCTCTTCACCATGGTCGATGCTGACTAAAGTTCATGTACATCGATGCTTCAGCAACGGCTCATCTCAGATGCCCAGGTATACAACGCCAGTGACCTCAAGGAGGGCTGGAACGCAACCTCATCATGGCTTCCAGATCCAGACCCCCTGCCCAACGACACACAAGATGTGCCCTACTTCATCCAGGGGATGACGCCTTCTCCCTCAGAACCTATCTCAGAAGCCTACACTTCCAGATGCCTCACCCAGTGAAGAGAGGATCTTCAACACAGGCTGTCCAGCGGCAAGGTGGGTGGTGGAGAACGCCTTTGGCATCCTGGCCTGTTTGGCCATGCAGCATCGCCCACAGGCACCGTGGAGAACAGTGGAAGCTTGCTGCATCCTCACAATCCATGCGCACCTGCTACCCAGTGTTGCAGAACAGGCTCGTGGACCTCCACAACAAGCAATGGGACATGGAGCCTGGTGAATGGAGGCAAGGGCGAACCTGATAGACACTGTGGATGTGGCAAGGGCCCCAACAGAGCTTCACGTGAGGGAAGAAGCAGCGCAACCTCCTGAACACTGGTGCAACTCCCCAGCTGGAGCGGTGGAGTGGCAAGACAGGATGGTAGAATGCTTAATGATGCTTCTTTCAGCCTGTCTCATCACACATGAGATTGTGCCATGTATGTTGAGTGGCCCTACAATGAACAGGGCATTAATAAGAGTTGTGTTTATGTTGAAATGTGCGGATCAATGATTACTATTGTTGTTGATAATAAGGGCCATAGGTGTGCACCTGGGAGGGTGGACCATACAGTCCCCACTATGCTTCACCGGAGGTTTATCTATCCCACAACTATTACCCATCCACTGGTATCCCTGCCCATCCCACTGCTATCCTTACCCATCCCACAAGCATGCAAAGGCTTAACCATTTCTAAAAGCTTTCACCAAGACTTTATTTGATCTGAAAGAACTGAAGCAAGTGTGTGAAGCAAAGATAATCTTTATTAATAACAAACTGTAAAAGGAAAATGACCCAAGTGTCCCAAGCAAAGATAAAGTACCAGGTAGCCACCCAGTCTCTGGACTCTTCTCAGTCACTCTGAGGCATGCCCATTAGTCTCAGGGTGAAGGTCCAGGTGCTGTGGGGTGGCTGCTGCTGCATGCTGGTCTGAGGCACCATGGGGTGCCTGGCCCGAGAGACAAACAGGGGATGGTGTGAAGGAAGCTCTGAGAGTGGCTCAGTCCTGTGATGTTGAGAGCGCCCTGCCTCCCAGGAACATGGGTGTCAGTCCCAAGACCGATGACAGATGTTCTGAGCGGCGGGCTTGGCTGTGGGTGGAGGAAGGAGGAGTGTAGTGGCGGCTGTCTGGTCTGCAGGTGAGCGAGGTGAGGCGTCGCGTGGCATCTGTGCATGGGTGGCATGTGGCATCTGTTGGTGTGGATGGCATGGTGTATGGTGGGCATCGGGTGGCACTAGTGGCCGTACAATGACCTGATGCCTGGACTGGAAGGGCTGCCTGTGCCTGCTGGAACTCCTGTAGCCGTAGCTTGGTAGGTGAGGGCCCTGTGGAAAAGCCTTGGAAGGCTGTGACATCACCTGGGGTGGAGGAGCCAGACCTGGATTGGGTCGGAGCAGCGTTCAGCTGGGCCTGGAGGGTTGTAAGAAGACCGGTGATCCTTCCTTGATCACCTGGTACTGTGATTCAGACATGTCCATGAGGGATTTGGTTGCACGTAGGTTGAGGAAGGGCTTGCGGTTTGAGGATGGTATGTCGGTGTTGTACCAGCTTGAGAGAGAGTCTATGCTGGCTTGATGGTTCCCTCATCTGCAGCAGGACAGTGTTGGCCTCTGCCCCCTCTGGGTCTGTGCTCTCTGCGCCTGCTTTCTATGGAGGAGGACGCTGGGGGTGGATGTGGGTTGGTCCTCTGGTGGGAAGTGCCCTCTTCCTTGCTCCCACTTGCATCAGGGGGTCCTCACGCGTCCGCCACAGGGAGATGCAAGCTGTCGGGGTGGTCTCCGTCGTGGGACGCTCCATCAGATACCTGCCTGGACACAGGAGCTGGACTCTTGGCCAGAAGAGGACTGGCTCTCTGTGGGCTGCCTGAGAGAGGGGTTGTGAGAGGGGCTGCTCCTCGGTGGCGGATCTCACCCTCCAAGAAGCTGCACCGTGGGCTGGCCAGATTTCTTGAGGTGCAGCTTCCCGACCAGGTGTGCATGTGCTTCCACCACGCAGGAGCACCTCCAAAGTGTAGCCCGGCTCTCCGCCTTCTCTCTCCAAGCAGGCTGCTTCCTTTTGTGTCTCGATAGAGCCTGTGTCCCTTCCGCCATAGATACTCGTTCTCCTCAGCATTCCAGCACCTCATCTCATGTTCCTCTTCAATGGAGGATTGCCTCTCTCCCGTTCACGCATATGCCTCTTCCTCCCTCTGGCATGGCCATCTGGGGCCCTCATCAGAGGGGCTTCAAGGTTGTAGGGGCTCGGCCTCCACACCACCACTAGCAGCAGCAGCAAACAACACAGTTAGCAGCAAAAGCAGGACCAGCAGGACCAGGAGCACCAAGGACGGGAGCCCAGCAGCACCAGCAGGACTAGCAGGACCAGGAGCAGTGCCAGCAGAGCAAGCACCGCAGAAGCACCAGCACCAGGAGAGCGCCGCCAGCAGAGTAAGCACCAGCAGCAAGCACCAGCATCAGCAGCAGCGCCAGCAGAAGCCCCAGCACCAGAAGAGTTAGCCCCGAGCAGCAGGCCCCAGCAGAAGCAGAGTCAGGGCCAGGGGTGGGATTGGGCCCTGTCCTTCTTGCCAGGGCTGGCAGCAGATGGCACAGGCTTCCTCTTTCCCCATGTGTGTTGGCTGCCGGAGCTGTGTCTGGCAAGCAGGTCTTTCCTCCTGAATGGTAACCTGCTTGTGAGCTGCTTCCCTTTATATCCGCGGAGCTGACGCAATGCATCTCTCCCGCATGCACAGTGAACGCTTTGCCATCCTCTAGGCATCCGCTAGGCTTCCGCTCTGCATCCGCTTCATCCGCTCAGCATCCCCTCTGCATCCGTTTCCTTCCGTTGCGCGTTCCCGCTTCGCTGTGCTCCCCAGAAGCCCTGTGGATATGCCATCTGTTTCATCCGCTTGGCTTCCGTGGAGCCTTCCACTTGTACCTCCTAGCTACATCCTCCCCCCGTCCGTTCCTTTCCGTTGTTGTCCGCTCTGCTCATGCAAATTCGGGGCACTTTTGAGAGCGGATAAGAACGGATGGAAAATTTTCTCGTCCGCTGGGTCCTTTTTACATACGTTTTGCATCCGTCGGCCTATGTGACAGGCTCTTTAATGGCTGAGAGTCTCCATAGACACTTGGTTGTCTGGAATGCAACACTCTATTTAAAGAGATGCAAGGTTGGAGGTCACAAGAAAAGAAATCTTCATTAGCTCAATCCTCTACAACAGATATTGAAGTGCCAAAAGGTAACAGCAGGTATTAAATGATAAAAAAGAGAAAGAAGAGATACATTTAGAGGAAACAAATTATCCCGACCAGTAATCATAGACTCAGCTCCACTGCTGAGTAGTGTCCAGGAGGAAACTAGAGCACAGGGAGCATCTAAATACACTTCAATCCAGCTTCAAGCTCCATTATGGCAGAGAGATCATTTTGGCCATCTTAATGGATGATCTGCCCAGGATGTGAGAAACAACATAACTACAGATGAAATTGGTGAAAAGTTAAATAACCATTTTCTCATTCATTAGAAAGCAATGGCTAGCTTCCTATCAAATTAAATGGGGTTGCAAGTGTGCTACTTTTTATTAAATGAAAGGATGAATGAACAATATACAATTATGCAAACTTCAAGATAATTACATGAGGAACATCAGGGATTCAAGGCTTTTTTTCCAAGAGAGGATTTAATTTCCTCAAATCCTTTCTTTTTTCTTCAACGTGACCATTCCGATAATGTTTCCTCTTATAATCACAACGAGTGTAGAAATAATAGCAAAATATACCACAAGAGCCATGCTCGTGTTTGTCCACATATCCAGGTCAGAACTTCTGATCTGCCAGAAAGGAGGGATTTGTACTTCTGTGGTCGATCTAGCATCCCTGATTATTAGAAAAGTAAGAAATGGGGGTTCCAGAAAGAAATTACTGCTTCAGCAGAGAAGAATCCAACTTCTACTTCTGCCAGCTGGCTGACTTGGACCAGCTGCCCCCCCCCCTCCTGCCCCAAAAGAAGAAGGTGGTGATGATGAAAGAAATTGACCAAAAACTGCAATGACCAGCACAGCCAATTGCCAGAATCCACACTGGCTTGAAGGCATCAAAGGAAGGAAAAAATTGAGAGGAATAAAAATGGAGATGCCTTGATGGGTCTGATTACTTGATCTACAAATCAAAGAGTTCCCTAAAATATTTGCCATTTCTAGGAAGCATCCCATAGCAATCCACCTGCAGAGGCACTTCTGCTTGAGGTGTCACAATCCTCATTATGTCACTGCTACATTTCACTTGTGGCCAATCCACCAAAGGTCTCACTTGGGCAATTTAGGAGATTTCAGAGCTGATGCCAACTGACCCCAACGTTTGGACTCCTGCAACATGTTCTGCATGGGGCTACACTTGAAAGTATACAGAATCTTCAACCAGTACAAAACGTAGCCGTGTAGACAATTTTGAGCCCTCAAAGAAAGGAGCATGTAACCCCTTTGCTGAGCAACCTGCAACTGGGGGCCAGTTTTCCTCTGGGTCCAATTCAAGGTTGTGGCCTATAAAGCCTTATATGGTTTCATCTCATGGGCCTATCCCACCCGGCCAGGCAGGGAAGGTGTGTTGCAGACCCTGTCAGTTAAAGGACTCCGACTGAAGGGATCTGGGAAGAGAAGGATCCCATTTTTTTTTTGTCTACTAAGCATGTTAAATTATCCCTTCTTATTCAGGTTTCCAATACACAATTGAAATTCCTATGTATATTCTAGATAATTTATCTGGTGTCAGATAAACCAATGATATACCATTGAATTAAAATTATCTTTAAGATCATAAAAATAATGAAAATTTCAAGCCTTTTAGCCACATATTTTCCCATTGACCATCTGTATATTATAACCAACGTTTTTAGCTTACTTTATTGTACTTCTTTAATCCATTCTTCCCATTTAAAATTTCACCAAAATTTTATACATTTTAGCAATTATATGTTCACCATCGGTCCACTATTGTACTTCAAGCATCTGACTTATCTGACTTTATGCTTTGCACCATAAGTCTTTTTATCCATTTTGAATCTTTCTGATAATTCTAAATGGGAAGACACTTACAATTTTATCTTCTGCCATTAGTTGTTCTCTTGATTTAATTTTATATTCCCCTCATTTTCCAATAATTCCTGGTACATTAACCATTTGTCTTTTCTTGGTTTCTCTTCTGTAAAATGCTATTTCTCTCTAAGATATATATATATGTGTGTGTGTGTGTGTGTGCTGTTCAGCTTCCTTCGGGTATTATCCCACGTCACTGTAGTGCTTTTAAAGTTGTAG
>BHFT01016053.1:0-18197 GCA_004320025.1 Laticauda laticaudata
TTATGCAAATTTGGGACACTTTTGAGAGCGGATAACAACGGATGGAAAATTTGCTCGTCCGCTGTGTCCTTTTTACGTCCGTTTTGCATCCCTCGGCGTATGTGACCTAGCCTATATCCCTTAACCTCCCAGCCTGTGCTGAAAGTGGTATACTCTTTCCAAGGAGTATCCTAGTGAATCTGGTTTACATTTCTGAAACTTCCTCACAGGCACCCTTGCTTATCACCCTTTGATAAGCAATGGTGCCTGTGAGGAAGTTTCAGAAATATAATATTCTACAATATTCGTTGCATTATTGGGGTGCCATTTCGCTTCTCCCCTTTCCACAATTCCAAGAAGTCCCAGTTTAGGGCGACATTTCCCAAAGTAAAATTCGTGCTCGTGGAAGAGAGAGAGAGAGGGAGAGGAAGGGAGCTGGTGGTTCGGTCCAAGGAATTACGGTGCTTTTGGCAACCGCTCGAGCGCGGCTCTGGCGATTCCTGCGCCCTGAGAAGGGAGCGACGACGGCGAGTTTCGCCGCGGCTGAGAGACGAGCTGAGCTCGGGGGGCGGGAACATGAGGCGGCGCGGCTCCTCCCAGCTTCGCTGTTGCTGCCGGTGCGGCCGGGCGGTGCTTTCCCTCCTCTTCGTCCATCGCCTCACCATGGTTGCCGCGGCACAAAGCCCAGGCAAGTCTTAAGAGGCCGTTCCCGCAGTCCGCCTGCTGGCCCGACGCCCGCTTTTTTTCCGCCCAGACGCGGCACCTCTTCCGAAATTCCTGCCTCTTCATCCTTTCCCAGGCCCGAGCCCGACTAGGACGCGGCGGTCCTTCACCCGCCCTGCCGCTTGAGGGGATGCGGCGGCGGAGCGGGGAGGAGGGCGACAGCGACAACACCACTGTTGGGCAGGCCGGCAGAGGCGGGGCTGGGAGCTGCTGCCGCCGCCGCAGCCCGTCGTCGTCGTCGTCGTCGTCTCTGCCGCCAGCACCCACGACTTCTCTAGGCGAGGGGCCCGACCGGAGAGCGGTGCTGTTGAGGCGGAGGGGGGTCGCGGAGGACGAACAGTAGCAGCTGGGGAGTCCCTGGGGCCAGCCGGGAGCGCTTTTACCTCAGCTTCGCTTGCCACGTTTGGGGGTGGTGGGTGGGTGGGGAAAAGTGGAGGAAACTCGTTTCGCCCTGTGCAGGCGCCCATGCGTTGGCTCGCTTCCTGGCAGGAAAAGCGCGCTGAATCCGTGGAAGAAGGTCGACGGGAGGGCCAGGACGCGCGCCGGCCTGAAGTATCGAAGAAAACGGGGGGAGGCGTATGGCTCCTACGTGGATAATAACTTCCGCCAGGCGGTCATGAAAAACCAGTCGACAGGAGCAGCGTACTTCTGAGCAGTACTTCCTTAAAAGCACCCTCCCCCCCTCTTCTGAGAGCTCTCCCCTCGTGTCTTTTCCCCCCCGACAGTCGAGTTTGTGTGTGTGTGTGTGTATGTATATATATGTATGTATGTATGTATGTATGTATGTATGTATGTATATATATAATATATATATATAAATAAATAAATAAAAATAAAACGTGTCCCCCTTCTCGTCCTCGGATGAATTCTTTCTCTCCAAGTTGGCCTGCCTATGCACGTTGAAATTTCTTTTCTTACTCTGCATCTAAAACCCGTCTTCCCTCCTAAAATCCTCTCATCTTTGTTCCTGCGATGGTGGTGGTGGACATCTCCTTAATATCTATCGTTTCCCCAAACTTTACATCCCATTTTAATGTGTCCTTGTTAATGATAATTGAGTGCCCCCGGTAAAGTGTACATATTGGACGGATTTGTTGTTTTCTGTAGCTGTTTATTTACTTGATTTGTCAATTGCTTACAAAACAATAGGTATCAGTATAAACGTGAGTATTTGTATAAATTGTACAAATACAAGTGTATTTGTAATTGAATTGTGCCCTTAAAAAAAAAAAAGTGTCCATGGCATTCACAAATCACAGGAGCTCTGGTGTTTTAAATGCTATCTGTACGCGGCTATATCAGTAAATATGTTTTTTCAGTAACTTTTACCTACAGAAATAAAAGGTTATTGATTCACAGCAGCAGACTTCCCGTCCCCCATTGCCATGAACAGTGCAGCTCTTCTTAGATGGTTACTTGTATAAGGACAAATGCTTAATTTAGCCATTTGCCTTCCTATATTGCCAAAATTAATTTGTTGCTAGGGGCAGGCAATTTCAGGAACACTTCTGGTAGGCAAATTGGGGATTGCTTGATAGTTTATTTACTTCAGTAGGTTACTAAACTTCTGCTGTGACTGTTTCTACAGGCCTGTGTAATGTGTTTTTCTCCCAATAAGCAAGCAAAAATAGTTTCTTAAAAGATGTATTCATTCATTTGTTATAAGTATTTATATCCTTAGAAACCCAGTAATCAGATTGCCAAGAAGGAATAATCAGTATTAACTTATTTATGTATTTTGTTTATTACAAGTTTTTCTGAATGAGGTTTTTTTTTTGAAACAACAATTAGATTTATTTTTAAAGATACATAGTAAATATAGTTTATTGCTTATTGTAGTTTAAGACACTTCATTTTATAACAGGCAATTAATTGGTAGTTCCCTTTTAAGTTTTCCATGACTTCGTTTGTAATTCAAAAAAGTAAATTGCTAAAAAATGGAACAAAATTAAAATGCAAAGGGATAAGCATTATTTTTTAAAACACCTGTTTATTTTTGCTCTGCTTCTGTGGAGTGTCAAGAGTTGACTCACTGTCATTGTTGGATTACGAGCTATTGGTAAACAGTATCTAACCTGGAAGATGCTTACTCTTCTAACAGTGTGTAAATCTTAGCAAATTATTTCAACTTTGGAATAATAGTTGAAAGTTTATTACTGAAGTTTTAAAACATGCATAAGCTGTTTGCCAGTCCCACTGAAGTCTTGGCTCAGTAGCTTACCTTCATGTTATTTGTTGGAATTCGTGCCATTCTACCTGCTTCCTAAAGTGTTTCTGAGTATCTTGATTTTACAAAAGGCACTTTTTAATTGCTATAGCAGCCAATTATTTTGAAGTTTTATAACACTGTTGCAATCTGCTAAAATCTTATCCAATTAATCTGAAACTTTGATATTGATAAATGATTTAGATTGGTTTTTAAAAGATTTTGCCCCGGTAAATATTAATAGATCTGGGCATTGGAATTTTAATCATTTTATTGAGTATTTTTATTATTTATTCTTCATACAGTACATTAATCAGATGGTTCATGCAACACATAAGCCATTGATTAGTTCACATAGCCTTATCCCCTCCCTATCTTGATTTAGTAATCTTTTCCCCTTCCCCTTTTCATTTAGTAGTGTGGCATTTTTGCTTGAGTCACTTACTTGCAGCTATATTGACTTAATTACTTCGAATAGAATAAGAGATACACTTCAAGTAGTCGGTTAGAAAAGTTGAACTGTAGCAAAAAATCTCTGATAGTAAAGTGGTATTACCAGGTGTTTAATAGTAAGATGTGACAACACTTAGACTGTAATATTGCTGCTGCAATATTAAAAATGTTTACACACTAAAAATTTGTAACATATTTTAAAGGAAACTTTTTGCATATGAGTTCACAGCTAATCCCAAATGTCAGTAAGATATATCCAGGCAGCAGAAAATTCAATGACTACTGCACTTGGCCTTATTTAAGTTAATAAATGGACCTTTTATTTCATTTTTGACAGTCCACTGAGCAGATAAGTGATTTGTATTGCTGAAGCTACAACTTTCAGTAATTTGGTTTTCAATTTCGATTCAGTATATTTTGATTGCATGGCCGATAAACTTATCCATATTTCCTTTCAGATTCTGTTTAAGAATATTTATTACATCTTTCAGGCGATCATTTTAGTTTTGGGTTTAGTCATAGTTTTTAGTTGAACAGAACTGTTTATTAGATTTATATCGCACCTTTTTCATTGAGAAGCTAAAGATAGTGTACATAATACTCTCCTCTCATTATTCCCCCAAATGATAATCTGTTTGTGAAAAACTGGGGTGTAAGAAAATGACAAGCCCAAAATCATTGGTCGATAACAGTTGTTAAAGACTGATTATGAAGTTTGAAGGGAAGAATACAGATAGTCTTATGAAGGGAAGAATACAGATAGTCTTCACTTAACAATACAAATTGAGGGGAGAAATTCCATTGTTAAGTGACATGGCTGTAAGTTGAAATACCATGTGACCATCCGATAATCCTGATGGTTACTGTTAAAAGAGGACTGGATTATTGGGTAAGGACCTCATGTGACTGTGACTTGTGACTTCCTGCCGGTTTTGATTTTGCTTGTTGGAAGCCAGGAGGGAAGATTGCAAATTATGATCATAGGGATGCTTGCCAGCCATACAAGGGCTAGTCATAAATACCTCTCATTCAGTGCCATTGCTAGTTTGAATAATCACTGAATGAATGATCATCAGACAAGGACATGTTTTAAAATGTTACTATCCTTTTTATGGCTATAAATTAATTTATTCATTTGAAGGAAATTTCATTCTTCAGGTTTCAGATTTTATTTATACAAAATGAAATGGTTTAGCATACGAAATTTATTTTGAAATGAAATTGAAATAATAAAAAGGGGCTTTCTCAAATAGTACTCATGACTAATATCTTATTAATTTATTTTTTTTTCATTCAGCTAAATCTCCAGATTGACAATCTCATTCAGGAATAAATCCTAGAGAAACATGCTACTAAACTACGGCAGCAACTGGCATAGTATTAATAAGAATGATCTTTAAGCTAGAGAGTTGTATTCATTCTCGTTGTGATATCCATATTGAGAATGCATTTTAAAATAAACTAACCAGAAGTCCACCGCTTTTTCCTTGCAATAATTAGGTTGTAATGTATACCATCTTTTCTACCCCATGATATACACCTGAATTGATGCTTCCAAACTACATTCACTCCCCCTCAGCATTCTGTAACATGAAGTCTTACTAAATGCTTGCCTGTTTTGGAGCTGATTTCTGTTTCAGATGTATATGTACAACAATAGGACCTTCAGGTCCCTCTAAGACTAGTTCATTATGGCTAGTAATAGACCAATGAGACCATTAGAAGGAGGAAAGAAAATTGTGTATATTTGCCACTTTGAGATAAATAAATAACAGCAGGATAAAAGAATCTAATAAACAAAACAGGAAACGTTCCAGTCTTAGACTGTGAATGTTTTTTTTGTAACAAGCAGTAATAAAGAATTCAAGAACTAGTTTCTTTAAAAAAAAGGAGCTTCAGATAGATATCACGAGGACAAGTGGCAAGCTTACTCACTTATAGATTTTCCTTCTGAGTAGTTGATAACTGCAAGTTTATCTCAGTTTTGCATGTTACTGCAGAAACAGGTTAGAAATTATTTATAATTTTAAGTTTAACTGCTGCAAAATATACTTTGAGCACTTTTAATTTTTTTGGTACTTTGTGTAGAAAGAAAGATGGAGTGTCTGGCCAGGGTGCTCACCGCAATTTGTGTTTTATAGTTTGGTTACATCTGAATTCAGTTATATTTACAATTAGAGAAACTACTTTGGTTCTTTACAAAGTAAAGAATTATATTATTAATATAATTAATAAGTAATTAATTATATTAATTAATATAATTCCCATTAAAGAAATAAAAAAGAACATTCCTCCATTAAAAACAAATATTTCTAGGTGGTGATATTAGTGACTATTTGCTGATTCACATTTTAGAGAATATAGATTTTAGTTATAGTGTTAAAATGGTATAATCAAGCGCAAATGGTATATCTTTGGCTATATCAGTATGTTTAACTCAGTCTTCTATATCTTTTTCTATTTGTAAGATTTTTGAGGGGTCCTTGGTGCTCACTGAATTTGGTTGTTTTCTGGCAGATGTCATCAGTGCACTGATGATGTTACCTAATTTGGGTAATGAAACATCTGCAAGAAAACAACCAAGATCGGACAGCACCGAGATCCCCTTATTTCAATCCTCTGCTACATGTATTTTTTTTAAAAAAAGATATTGCATGTATGTTTTTAAACCTCTCTTCCAGATTTCTAACTTACCTTTCATTTTTGCATACAAATATATAAGAATGTAGATTGATAGAAATTTAATCCTCATAACATCTGTTTTTCTATTGGATAATCTGTCCAAATATGTTACTAGCATTAGTCCAAATGTGTTACTAGCATTAGATGAAATCTTGGTATACAAATAAATCCTGTTAGATTTGGCTTTAATTTGATACTCTTAATGTGATTTTCTACATTTTGTCATCATGTAGGAGTGATTAATAATTAAGCTTGATCTAATAATAAAATTACATGAGTTATTTTGATAATGTTTTGCAACTGTATTGTGTGTGGCCCTGTGTCTCAAATTTTTGGAAATGGTTGTGTACGGTTTAGTTTGCAGTTTCCTAGGTGCATGCACATTTATGGCATGTTGTATGCTACCATAGAGCAGAGGTAATAAACTTGTGGCCCACGGGCCGAATGTGTCGCACACAGACCAGATCCTCCCCAACTCTGCAAAGACAAAAAAAGTCACAATATATCACGTGACATCAGTGTGATGTGGCAAGTCTGACTCCTGTGATATAGAGGTAAACTTGTGCTCTTCACAAATAATTGGTTGCCTCATTTATAGACATTTGTAGAAGCTTGCTGCTTTTATCAAAATGTGGAAAGCAGTGCAATTTAAAGTGTGCTCCTTTTATACTTGCATGTATCATCGCAACATGTACAAAAATCTCTTGCTTCCTTTTTTCCTACTTATATTTGGAAAAGTGGATAGGATGGGTAGCTGTAAGGAGTGTTACATACCATACAATGTACAGAAAAAAAATCTGGCTATGGATGTTTTACAGAGCAGGTCATTTCACACATCCTTATAAGTAAATCATAATGAACTCAGTTACAGACAATTTGTATTGGGCTACAAATTTAAATCAGTGAATACAATGATACAAAACAGATAACCATATATTGCAACATTATTGATGGTTTTCAAAGAGACAGACTGCTAGAGAGGATAAATTTGTGCATAACTCTGAAATTTCTGTAATTCTATTACATTTTTGAGACATCCTAACTCTTGAGAACCACTCTTTCCTCACAAATTAAATGGAATTGCCTAACAGATATAGAACATTTGAAAGGACATTTAAAATGATGGCTCTTCCATCCATTCCCTTCAACAAGGGATAGTAGCCAACAGCATTGTACCCATGTTGTTCTCTGACAATAAAGGTGATAATTTCAGTAGAAAGAAACACAGTTGATAAATACAATTTGTAAATGCTTTTATTTCACTGATTATGTGCCATCAAATTGTCGACATTTTGTGACCGCATAGATTTTCTCCATTGCAATCTGTCCTTAATGTTGTCTTTCAGGTCTTCTAGTTGTACACTGATTGGTATTGTAACTGTCCAGAAGTCCATCTACTGTGCTTCTGGTTGACCTATTCTTTCCCAAACTTAGAGCCTTCTCCAAAGACTTGTATAATATATCAAAATAGGATAATTGGAGCCGAATCATTTGTGCTTTCGGTGAGAACTTTTGAGTTTGTTTTCTTGGCTATCCAAAGTATTTTTTGGAGTCTTCTCCAACACAAAGTTCAAAAGAATCAATATTAATTATTCCTGAGTTCACCTTTATTTCCACAGAAGGGAATATTCGGCATGCATAATTCTGATATTTGTAGATATGGTATTTGCCTAACCTTTCCATCGCCTTCATGGCTGTTCTCCCAAGGATTTGTCTGCAGTGATTGCCTATTCCTTTAGTGTTGATGATTAATAGTAAAAGACAGAAGCTATTCACCAATTCTATCTTGTTCTATCTGTTGTTAGTTTGGGTTTCTTTGTATTTAATTTTCAGTCCCATGTTTTTTGCTGTGCTCCTTGACTTTGAGTACTAGAGCTTGCAGATCCTTTGCATTTTGGTTATTAGAACAGTCTCATCAGCATAGGGCAGGTTATTAATATTTATTTATCCAATTCTTTTTAAAACCATGCTCATCTTCAATTCTAACTTTCCTTAATATATGTTTAAATATAGGATGAATAAGCCCTTTCACATCCTTGGCTAACCTGGAGCCAATCTGTTTCACTACATTGTGTCCATACTATGGCTTCTTGACCTGTATCTAAGATATTTGGGAAAATATATGTGCTGGGATTCTCATTTTCTGAGCATAATCCACAGCTTGATATGATTGACATAGTTAAAGGCCTTTCTTTAATCAATAAGCACATACAGACTTCTTTGCCCTTTTTTCAATTATCTAGCATTGATCAACAGCAGAGATGGTATTCAGCAGGTTCTGACCAGTTCTGGAGAACCGGTAGCAGAAGTTTTGAGTAGTTCAGAGAACCAACAAATACTACCTTTGACGGGAGATTTTACAGTATCCTTCCCCTGCTGTGCTCACCAAGCCATGCCCACAGAACCGGTAGTAAAAAAAAAAATTGAATCCCACCACCGATCAACAATAATGTCTCACATTCCATGGACTAATGCTAATTTGAACATCTGGCATCTCTATTATCATGTGGGGCTTTAACCTATTCTGGTTGATCCTAAGCATTACATTTCTAAAATGTGAAATTAATCGTACATTAAAGATATTGACAGATTTTATGATGGTTGTTAAGTGAGTGAAATGGCATCTTGCTTTCATATTTGTCAATTTTAAATTGAACATGTTAAAGGGTTGTCCACAAAGTCTACGGTAATTGATATTTTTGATAGTTGATTGTATTGTAGCCAAGTACTGTACTTGCCATATTATTCCTGACAATCAAAATAACACAGTTCCTTCTTTGTTTTCCATGTCCTGAGTATGTTAACAGTATCTTCTGACTGAAAATGTCCAATCCCAGTCCATCTCAGTTCAATGATGCTGAAGAGGGCAATTTGTATTTTTTTCATTCAATCTTTCACTGTGTTGAGATTTCCTATGTTCACACTTCTAACATTCCAACTTTAATTCTGCCTTTGCAGTTTTGGATTTCCTTTCCTCATATGGCAACCTCAGCAACTAGATATTCTGAAGACTTATCAAAAGCATCATTAGTACTCCAAAAAGATCCTCAGATCTTCCTCAGTATGTTGAGTTCTTTCTGAAAAAGAGGCCCATCATCCCTTAGGTCAATAGTTGTGCATTTTCTTATCCAGATGGTTTTTTTTGTGATATTACAGGACTGATTTATGTTTATCTTCTCCTGAACAGTATGGATTTATGCCTTTGTATAAATGTTTGTTATTTTTTTTGCTGTCAATAAAGTGAGAATTTTATTTCCAGCATCATCTTGTATCCCTGCTTTCCAATATAGATGCCAGCTTTCTTTAGATGGACAGCTGGGATGACCTTCACACCTTGGGTGACCCTGCTGAGAATTTGTATACATTTCTTTCATTCTTCATTCATCTGTCCTAAGAACACATGTGCGTGTGTGTGCGTGCGCGCACACACACACACACACAATGTGGCAATACCCCAGGATTTGAGAGAGGAAGGGTTTTATTTACTGCATTATTTATATTTTAAAATTATCTAGCTCATACTGGTTCTACTTGTATAAATAAAAGGGAATATTCATTCTTTACAGTATATTTAATAAGGGAATGTTTATAATTTCAAAAACTTTTTAGACTTTGTGAACAGTTTGTTATTGATATGTGATATTGGCTTTATTAATTGTATCATATTCAGTCAGATAGGAATAATTAAAAAAAATGATTGCCAAAATACATAATTAACAGAACAAGTAAGAATAGATTATACCCATTTATAGAGTATCCAACAGAAAATGCAAGTATATTAGATGGTATAATTAGAGTGCCAGTTAATTGATTAACAATTGACATAATAATTGTAGACTGGGACCTGCAAACATAATGTATGTGAAGTTCATGTAGTCCATTAAGAAGCCTTGTGTGGCCTGGGCATTTTTTGAAAACTCAAGAAATCCACTGCTGTCAAAGTTGCCACTTTCAGGAAGGGTTCAGAACCCACCTCTTTATTTTTGCAACCTGGACTCATATAGTGACCATTTTCAGGGCCTCCAGGCTTCACCCATATTGCTGCTTCTGTTTCTACACAGCTAACTGCTGAACAGCTAACCTTTGTGCCAACTAATCTTTTGTGGCCGGCGATTATAGTTAATTTATCAGAGTGACCCTTTTCTTGCGCTGAATTGTGCTGACCTGCTAATGAGGGATCAAGAAAAAACATTCTGTTTAATGCATAAAATAATCACTGAAGAATTTGATGCACATTCCTTGAATTCAAGTTCCTTGAATTTTTTAGTTTACCCAGAAATACAGTAAGTCCTCTACTTCTGATGACAATTGAGCCCTGCATTTCTGTCACGAAGCAAGACAGTTAAGTAAGTTTTGTCCTATTTTACAATCTTTCTTGCCAGAATTGTTAAGAGAATCCCTACAGTTGTTAAATTAGTAATATGGTTGTTAAGTGAATCTGGCTTTCTCATTAACTTTGCTGCCAGAGGATTGCAAAAGGTGAACCCAGGACATGAATACATGCCAGTTGCCAAACATCTGAATTTTGGTCTTACGACCATGGGATTGCTGCAATGATTGTGTGAAAATGGGTATAATTCACTTTTTCAGTGCTGTTGTAGCTTTGACCGTCACTAAATGAATGGTTCTAAGTCAAATATGAACCATATTAATTCTTTATCAAAGTATTAAATAGCATTTTACATTTGTGAGTATATTATTATAAGTTTCATTTACAGTTCTCTATTTGGAACACAAGACTTCCACTCTTTATGGTTGTGGTTTCTTTAGCTTCATCATTTTGTGCTCAGATTTATGTATATTTTAATGTTTTAACAAATTCAGCTGTCGGTGAATTAGTATTTCAGCAACAGACACTTTAAAAGCCTATAACTTACAGTCAAAAGTCTAAATGTACTTGGAAGCCAAACAGGTTGAAAGCCTGGATATTATTGTAAATTGAAAGGATCATGTTTAAGCTTTGTTTCTTTGTTTACAGAATACTGATCTGGTTCTCCTGTCCCTACGCGTAACAATAGAATGTTATACATACATGCTATGAAGCAAGCAAAGAAATAAAATCAGACCTTTCTTTGTTTTTAGTGTTATCTGAACTCTTTATTGTCTCCATTGCCAATTAGCATGCAGACAGTTTACCCCAGTGACTAGCTTCTTTGTTTGAAAAACTCTACATGTCTCTATGGGCTATTTCTTACATCACTGGGATGCAAATCATCACAGCTGAGTTTGTGCTCAATAGCAATGGGGTTCAGATAGGGGTGGGGTTGAATACAGAAAAGCTGCTGTAAATAACATATATAGAATGCTACCAAACTGGTGTGTATTTATCTATGGAACTAATGCCAGCAGCAAACTGTATTTGATTTGAATATAATTTCTATACAAATTTTTAAATCTTAAAGTGGAAACTATGAAAACAATAGTTTTGAATGGAATTTAAATTACACAGAACAGAAGCAGTTCACATTATCCAAGATGCATGAGATTCAGAGATAAATGGCTTCATTTTCTCTACTTTTTTTTAGTGCTGCTGGTTCTTCTCTCCCACTTTTTGTTAAGTTAACTTTAATCTGAAAAATGCTGAAACAATGTCAAATACAGGAAGGTGAAACTTGGAAATATTTTCTTACCAGTTTATTATAATTTGAAAGTGCTGACTTCTTGGAAAAGGAGACATGGTACACAGCACTGCAGGTAATTAAGAAGTACCTTTTGATAGCCACAGTGCTGAATGAGAAAAAGAGAATAATAATAGTAAAGCCATAAATTCTGCACTTTAAAATTGATTCCTGTGTTTCATAAACCTCTTCCTCCCTTATATTCTGAACCTGGTTTAAAGAAGTGTTAGGCTAGGATGAGGAAGATCTAAGTCCAAGTTTATAAATTTTGTCTGGGAATTGTTAAATACTTTGTAAAATCCTAGTGCCACCATTCTAAAATATACAGTAGTTTGCTCTTATATTGATATTGTCACTTGTATGCCTTTTTTTCTCTGGCAGTATATGGCATTAGTCTGGTAGAGGGTATTATTGTAATCTGATTCCCATTTATTCATAGGACTAATTGATCATAAATAATTTCAACTGTTTATCATATGAACATTGCAAAAAGATTTGACTTTTTAAAAATCTGTAAAGTTGCAAAACATCTTCTTAGCATGTTTAATTACTAACGAATTTCTTGGCAGGGCAGAAGTTACTTCTTAGCATATTTTTGTTTCAAAGATATATTAGTTAGTTCCTTATGTTTTCCTCCTTTTTATTTTGTTCAATGTCTTCACTTGTCTTTTACTCCTCTTTCTGAATTATTTGTTGATGCTTTCTTTATAAGGAAACAGTTTATATGCATTCTAACAGAAAAAAAAACATTTTTTCATCATAATCAGATGTAGCAATTGAATAGCCCTATTTGTGCAACCTATTCAAAAGTGGGATTTCTAATAGGAAGGATCAGTCTGATTTGAGGATAGATTCTGGTATCCTTTGGTCTTTCTTCTCTGTGTTATATACGGTACTTGTCAAAGTATATACTTGACAAGGCTGTTGTGTTTTCCAACTCAAAATACAATTGCAAAGTTTTTGAATTCCATATAAATGAGATTATAGATAAATGTACTGGATCTATCATCCTGAGAGTTAGTTCCATTCTTCTGTGGGTTCAGAGTATAACTTTTAATTATTATGTTATGTCTTTTAATTTGCTACATAGGTTAGAATTTATGTGTAATTTAAGTTGCATTGTAAAGTTATTTGTGTCTCTTTAAATATTTCTAGTTTAAAAAGAAACATTTGTTTATTATATCTTTGCTTCACTATTTCAAACTGCTTTTGTGTGATTATTTTTATAATTATATTTAATTGGGCTTCACCAGTTTTGCGTTTGTGTGATTGTCCTGGCAATTTTAGCCGCAAAGTGATTTGCTATGTAAAAATAAACACAATAATAGAGTTTGTAATTTAGAAGCCATTCATACATGCATACCCTAATCATTATCATTTCCTTTATTACATATTTCTTTATTCATTCAGATCATACTGTAATTACCATAGGTAGAATACTACAATCTCTCTTATAGTAGTTTAGATTCAAAAGTGATGGCTAGTTTAGTTACTTAATAAACATTGTGGCTGAATGGAAATCTGGACCTAGATGTGCCAGGCTTATTTTTTTTCTCAGAACACACTAAGCTTCTTTTAGTTTACAATTTTTAGATGAATTCAAAAGTCTCTATCACTCGAGTTATAAATTGTATATCTGGTGAATAATCTGTAATGTATCATTCTTACTAATATTACCTTCTGTATTCTTCATTTATTCATTGAAAAAGACCTGGTAAATATGTCGGTAGTCTGTAACTTACGGCCATTTGTTCAGCAATCAATATAGTGGTCCTCTGAGTTATGGTTGTCCCATCATCCTATAGTTATGTGATTGCTTTTTGGGTGCTTGGCAACCTATTCAAATTTACAACTAGTAGCCATGGAGCCCATAATCACATGATTGCCCTTTATAACCTTCCACTTTTTCTAGAAAATCAGTGGGGAAGCCAATAGGGAAGATTCCAAGTCACTGGAGTAACTCTTCTCACCTATGCATCCTCTCCCCAGCCCCTCTTTGCTCGCACTACCATGATCAGTTATACACCATCCTGCACCCTTTCAGTCTGCGTGGCATCTGTTGTGCACATACTCTCCTTCACACTTCTTGGCATCCCCTCACTTGCCCACCAACAGTAATAGCAACTTACCTACCTACTGGTCTCGGGTTTACAACTTCTTGCTGGCTTCATAGCTTTCCCACTGACTTTCATTTTGAGAAGCCAGCTGGCAGTTGACAATGGCAACCATGATTGCAGGGATTATTGTCACTAAGTAATGCTGTTGTGCTTTATGACCTCATTGCTTAGTGATGGAAATTCTGGTCCCATCATAAGTAGAGGACTACTTGCATTACAAATCAGTTTTTGTGTTTTGCAAAAATGTTTCATGAAATCAAGGGTGTCAAACTTGTGATGACATATTGTCATGTGATGTATCACAACTTTCCCCCCTTTGTTAAACCGGAGGTGGGCATGGCCAGCTTATGACACATCCGGCCTGTGGGCTGTGAATTTGACACCTCTGCATTAAACAGATCAGAGGTAAAGTGGCTGAAATTAACAACAGAAATAGAAAAGTTGCATGAGAAGGAACTGGATAATAAATGAAGGAATATTATTGCATAATATGATATATTGGAGAGAGTATCTGTGAATGTTGTGTAAGGAAGAAAGAAATTGCATTTGTAGTTACTATAGAACAGGGGTAGTCAACCTTTTTATACCTACCACCCACTTTTGTATCTCTGTTAGTAGTAAATTTTTATTTAATCGCCCACCGGTTCCACAGTAATGGTGATTTATAAAGTAGGAGAAAAAACCCCTACCGCCTACCATGAAAGCTGGAACACTCACTAGTGACCGGTAGGGACCAGGTTGACCACCACTGCTATAGAACATACTGTGAATGTTAGAATTTAAAATGAATGCAATATCTGCATGCTAAAGATCAGGAGTCACCAACCTTTCGGACCTCAGGGACCACTAAATTCACAATTTTTAATCCCTCAGATTACTAATATGAATCCAGTGCATTGTTTGCTGAAGCACCTGGACTCCCAGTGACAGGATGCACTCCTTAGCTTGGCCACCTATTTCTGCAACCTTAGACACTCAAAGAGCCATTTGGACCTGTATCTTTCTGTATTTCTCTTTGTATCTCTCTCTCTATGTATCTCTCTCTCTCTCATCTCTTTCTCTGTATCTCTCTTTATCTTTTTCTCTTATCTCTCTCTATCACTCACCTCTCTTTCATCTCTCTATGTCTTTCTCTCATCTTTCTCTCATCTCATCTCTTTCTCTGTATCTCTTTTCTTCCTCTATATCTCATTTCTTGTCTCTTTTTCTCATCTTTCTCATTTCTTTCATCTCTCTCATCTCTCTCTGTATCTCTCTCACCTCTTTCACTCCTCTCTCTTTCTCCTCTCTCTCATCTTTCATTACTCTCTCTCTGTCTCTCTTCTCTCTCTCTCCCTCTTCCCCCCCTCATGTAACCGGCCAGCCATGTCTTGGGGTGGAGAGGAAGTCGTGCATCTCCCAGTCACGCACCACCAACAAGGGCTGGAAGAAGCAGCTGCGAGACCCAGCGAGAGATGAAGCTTTGCTCTCTTTCTGGAATATGGAGCAAATCTCCATCCTCAGCCCTTCCCTTCTCAGGGCAGGCGAGGAGTGAGTGGGAGGGTTGGGTGAGGGGTGGGGCCAGCCAGTAGTGGGTTCAGCTGACAGAATGCAAACGCAGGGGGACGAAAGAGCCACAGGTTGCCAACACCCATTGCTTTGGTTCAGCACCCCACCCCTCTTGCTGCAACAGCACCATTACCTCATTCTGGCTGGTGAGGGCTGCGCTACTCCTTGTACATTGCACCACCAGAAAAGTTGCATGTTCCACATACCACCCTTTACAGCAGAGATTTGCAGCCCCACCATGAGCTTAGCTGGCCAGTCCCATATTCTAGAGCTCTAGTCACAGGACTGGCCTATTGGTCATCCCGGAGCAGCTCTTCCACCTGGGTGTGCTGTGAATCACCAGAATTTTCTTGTGGTCCACCAGTGGTCTACCAGATTAAGAGCAAGGAAGAAAACATGAGATAGAAAGTCACAAGAAAAGATGACAGAAAGGTGATATCAGGAGTCTTTTGAACAGAGTGCAATGAAGCACTGCAACGTTGGACTATTAATTTGAATTTTAATAGAGAATGCTTTCAATGTTGTGACTATTACCATTTAATAAACTGAATTAAAATTAATAGTGTAACAGTACCATAAATGGTGTTACATTTTGTCTGTTAACAAGTGATTTGGGTCACTCTTTAGAAAAAACATAATTAAGTTGCATTTCTTTTGCAACCTTCATGTCAGGAATCATTAATTCACTGGATTTCATAATAGCGTTGAAACTGAAAATTCCATTGAAAGAGGAATTATCATCAAACATTCCAAGGATCTTGAAAGCTGTTTATTCTGGTAGTTACTAACTAGTGTTCATTTTATATCTATTTCGGTAATGATGTAATGGCTATAATATTTATCTTTATTTTTAATATAAATATGCAAATGAATATGGATCAAATCATGATCCTGAAATTTAAAAAGAAGAGTTATGTATAAATTGGTGTAGGTACCAGAAGCATGGAGAGAAGGCATGAATTGTGTTGATGTAAATGATTTTTAATCACAGACACAATGTATTTAACGTGCAATTTTTTTCTTAGCCATAAAAAGTATATAAAATGAATATCCATACAGTCTGTATGTATGTATGCCTTACTTTTAATATAATATATAAACTAGTAACTCCAGACAGCCCTTAAAAACAAGTTTAATATTTTCTAAGAACTCTGCTTTTACTATTGTGAAATTATACCCAACTTCTGTAAAAAGCATATAAAAAAGGAAATAAAATTTATAAAATTATTTATTTCCATAATTGCCAATGACTTGTTATATTCAAAGACAGCCAATTTAATTTAGGAAAATTGAAAAATTACCAGGATATAGTGATTTTAATAGTATCAGTAAAGGGAATATACATAGCTCAAGGTGAACTATGGAGTCCTTGGTGCTTTCTGAACTTGGTTGTTTGCTTGGAGATGTTTCATTATACTGCTGAAAAATATCAGTAAGCTCTGATGATGTTACCTAGTAGCATGGGTAAAGAAATGTCTGCAAGCAACAACCAAGGTCAGAGAGACTAAGGCACTGAATGATGACCAGTTTCTGAAATTATGCTGTTGCAGCCCCCCTGCAGTGACATAATCAAAATTCAGGTCCTTGACCCACTCTTATAACTGCAGGGGTACTTCAGCTTTCCCTTGTCACCTATCTTCCACACATCTGTGCGCTTCTGGCCCCCTGTACTCTGTGACCTCTGCTGCTTTTGCTGACTTATGCTATATTCTTCCACTGCTGACCAAGCATGTCCAGTTGGCTTTTTGGAGCAGCTGCTGGCTCCATGAGGCTTTCCTTGCACAACACTTTCTGTGCAAGACCTACGAGATGGTCTCACATGGCCAACAGCTTCTTTGCAAAGGGATAGGACTGGCATGTCTCAGCAGCAGGGCAGAGGCCTCGGGATACAGGATGATGAGAGTAACTCTGGTTGGGACTGGACTGAGATGGCCGAGTCCAGGATTGTGTGGCTTGGTGCCATACTGTTGGGAGTACCTGGGATATGGCACTTTGTATCACACTGCCAGACTGGGGCAGCATAGGCTTCCAGGGGTTTCTCAGGGCTTTCTTGTAGCCCCTTGGAGTGCCAAACAGTCCCTGAAGCGCAGCATGACAAGCAGCCCCAGGGCCCTGTGATTATAGGACTGTTTGCCATCCTGCAAGAAAGGATGCAGAATGGTCAGAAGAGCAGAGATGGGAGAGAATAGGCAATTGGGGGGATTTGAAGGGGAGGCAATCCCTTGCCTTGGAAGAACTAAGGCTTGGTGCTGGAAAGAACCAAATTGAAACTGTTAGGATTAGAGTGTGTGTCCTTAGCTAGCAACTTGTGGAATTTGATGAATGACAGCAATGGAGGGGGAGGATTGCTGTGGCTAACTGATGTGATAATGTGACATCACACAACACAACCACATGGCTTAGCAGTGGATATTTCATTCCCAATGGAGGTGGTAAGATTATCTGTACATATACTGTTTTCTATGTCCTAAGATACATTTAATCAGTATGTCATGATAACATAAACACAATTAATGAATAATTAAGCATCATGCTGGAACATATAATATCCATACTATAGATATCTCAGCAACCTATTAATACTTTAGCAACCTGTTGGAAGCTGTTTCTAGATTTATTTTTTTCTTTTGTAAGAAGCTATCATAATCTCATATCTTTGTTGCACAATCTTTGGATACTAGCAATCAATATGTTGGAAGATAATTATGAATTGGTATTATTAAATGACCAATTTTGCAAAACCAGTGCAAAGCAGCAAAGTGATTCAAGGAACTCTGACTGACAGAATCCAGAAGAAGAGCCTTCCCTGCTGTAGCTCTGGCCCTCAGGGAACATCCTGCTTCCCCCCCCCCCCCCCCCCCCCCCCCAACC